>JAOWAR010187958.1:12500-15704 GCA_028571005.1 Clathrina lutea | reverse complement strand
CAACGTGATGTGGCTGGCTTTTTCGACCCCGATGCCCAAGGGCATGTTGAGAAAGTAATTAGTGTTACACACATTGGAAGCAAGCATCCAGCGATGTCGCACCGCAGCTCAAAAGCCCTCTTTTTGAATCTGCAAGATTTTTTGTATCTTATATATCCCTGCACCTGATCACTCTATAGCCGATACGTACTGTATGTTATCATTTTATCTTTTGTTCAAATCTTGATAATTTAATTTGCTGACAAGTTCACATTTGGTCTTCCCGAGAAACTATAGACGTTTGTAAAAATTCGTTTCTTTTTTCTTACTCCACGGCCCTTCCCCTGAACATCAGCACTTCTGTTTTCATTGGTATTCCTTGTTAAAATTTATAATTATTCGATTCAAGCTGTGATCAGCCACATAATGTCTTGTACAATGCCGAAGGTGAGTCGAAGAGAAAATGTCAGCAGTGCCGGGAAGTACATTTTCAAAAGCTCAACAGTACTTGAACATTACACCAAGGTTGTAAATTGCTCTAGACGGCTAGGCTGAAAGAAACTTAAGTTTGCTTCACTGAAAAACAACCACTCACCAGCTGAATGCACTTGCTCCACTTTTATTTCCATTTTTCTGGATGCAAATGCCCAATCCAATCACGAGATATTGCACTAGAAATTTCGAAAATTCCATCGAACTCATCGAGTCCAGGATATCACTTGACATGCAAAATCCTTTAAAAAAAAGATGTAAAAAAAAACATAGCCGACATTTAGCTGTTGTGTTAGCTGTCTGAATATCTCCTCGGCGTGAAAATCACAGTTACACCCGCCTGCTGAGTGGGCTTCTCTCTAACTTTGTGTTGCCGACATTTACGTATCTTTTTTGGCTAGCCTAGATGAGCAGCCTTTCAGTGTGGGACAAGGATAGGCCTACTGGAAAACTCAATGCCGTTCACTCGCAGCGGCGGTCACAAGTGGTGGTATGTATTTCACTGTCTGTCCACGGAGGTCGTCGCCCACTCCAAGGTCCTGCAGCTGAGCGCCAGAATAAACACCAATGAAGCAGCCGAGTGTGAACCAGTCAATAAAAAACTTAATCTAACGCCGGCGTAGAACGGTCAAGCCGACGGAGGAAAGTTCTGTCGTTTCCGGAAGTTAATAAACGAATACATTCAAATGAAAATGTAGCGAGGTTTCTCAGAAGTCAAACAAAGCAAAAAAAAAATCGAACGTGTTTGGGGAAATCAATCGGTGCGAAAACAGAAAACATCTAAATTGAGCCAAGCTGTGAATGCCAATCGTGGCGCTCGCTGCACGGTGTTTCGTCGCTACCAAAAACTGATGCTCAATTGGACTGAAATCGAGGCCTTCCGGACGTGTGCTCCGAAGTGCGGCCAAAAACCGCAGCCACAGGCTATCGTGACGTCGTTGGCAGCTCCATCCGAGTCCCGATTCGAGATACAGCCTGACTGTCGGGGATCGATCGCGACCGAAGCCCGAGACGATAAGTTCAATGGTCTAAGTCAAGTGGTTTGGATTGTGAAATCACGGCGTGACGCAGAAATGCTCTTTCACACGTTACCAAGTTAGAAGTTTTTGGAAATCTTGGGAAGCTGACGCCAGCGCGCGCAGGGCAAGCCCACCGCGACGAGCAGCCACGCTTTTTGCGGCACTCTTGGACTCGCAGCGTGTTCCCTATCAAAGACATCCCTGGCTAGGGGGTAGTTCACCACCCCTACCCTGACCAACAACGGAGAGAGAGTTGGCGAAATATTCGCGTACTGCACTCTTTTCATGATGATCCGAAATCTCAAGGAGGGATCCCAAGAGGTCAAGCTCTCTCCAAGGGGAGAGGCGACCATCCTGTACGGCTCGAAACGAGGAAAAAGGATAGATAACATAGAGCTACGATGACGTGAAAAGTAGAAAATGACTTTCGAGCGTGTGTTGACGTTTCGGAGAAAAACCACCCGATGAATTGACTTATGCAGTCGATTTTGTCCGTCTAATTCTCCCCCACGTTCTTCCTGTTGAAGTACGCATTATGCGGCCACTCGCGTGTATCCTCGGCCGCCGCCGCCCCAGGCAGCCCCGGCGACAGCGGCGCAGTCAGGTGTATCATGCTCACAGCAGGCCCTCTGACCTTGCAAAAGCAAGACAGCCGACAGCTGTCGCATGTATGGAAGCTCCCTGTGTGTCGGCGCCTCCTTATCCCGATGTATATCATCGGGCTTAGCTTGTTTCAAGGAAAGCTCAGTTTTCCCCATCACGAGTCGTCGCCTTCGAATGAGAAACATAGCATCTCGATCGGTTGGTCTCGGCACGGCCGCACAGTGGAAGTCACAACGTTCTCGCTTATTGAATGGCTGGGCTGCTTTGAAACATGCTACGCACTTTGCAGCTGAACAGTGATAAGCTGATCATTCGGTAGGGGCCATCCTGAACATGCACATGGCATTACCCTCAAATTTACTTTAGCTCTCTGGCAAGGCCGTTTGAATGAGATGCGATGATGTTCAAATTCTACGCTTTGTCAGGTTATGTGTACGCCCTCGCTGGCGGTCTGCTCTGAGGAATGCCCCCGGCTACACCGTCAGAGCAGACGTCAGCTCGGACGTATCCGGGGTGCGTGGGTGACCGATTTATCGGTAAACTGACTGCGCCGCGTGACTTTGCGGTGGGGATGTGGGGGCTGCAGTCGCCAAGGCATGCAGCCCCGGTAGAAGCTGGCATATGCACAACTGTGGTGACGCACGGCATTATGCATGGGCTGTTATATGAGCACAGCGACCCACGCGATAAGGATCTTGCTAGGGAGATGAACCATGGAGGCATCATCAGCCTGTGCATAATCGATCGGAACATGGCCCACACATGATGAATTCTCATCTAAAGCATTCTTGCTAAGCTCCTTCCGCTAAAACATTTGAACTCCAGATGGTTCAGTGTCATGAAAAGTCGACAACATTGCAAATGTCCTTTGGCCGTTTAAGACAGCTGTGAGGAGAAGTGCGGGTCAGTTCCAGGCTTAGATGATTGTGAAGACGTCTTGGGACAATTCAATCTCTTTCAATCCCTCGGAGTTTACGGAGAATTATGAAAGGATTAAACTCTTTCTGCCAAAATCTCTCCATTGTAAGTCAGGGATGTCCCTGCCAGGAAACATACTTTGTCTCTAAGGGCCGGTGCCAAAAAACGTGGCTTCGATCAGCCGGCTTGCCCT
>JAOWAR010187958.1:0-7500 GCA_028571005.1 Clathrina lutea | reverse complement strand
ATGTCATACGTAACCGGCTCGCGCCTACACTTCGCGCCACGTGGTCATGCGCGTCGATGATGCAAACGGAAGCTGAATGTAGGCGGCAGGGAAGCCATATTAATAGAGAATCAGATTTTTTTAAATCCGTGATTCATTTACCTTCAACCCTTTTCGTCGCGAATATGGATCCAAACCAAACAAAAAATCGGTAATTTCCTACAGCCGCTAGCTTCAATTAAGTAAAAGGTGATCATGTTCTGTACTGACGTCTTGATGGTGGGCATGCAGGCGCTCAGACGTGGCGCTTGACGTCAATAAGCCAGGCCATGTCAAGAATGTTTGGTGTACATTTTGGATAGTTGTCGGTAGGTATAGCTTCCAAAAAAACGGAGGTTTGTCATACCTACATGTTTACATGTAGCTTGTCTGCGGTTTACAGTTAGCTTTATGGTACTGCACGTCGGTTTGACAAAATATTAGAGCTAGAGCTAGAGGTAACTGATGAGTACGACAGGCCTTGGCTAACACCGGAACTTCCAAAACGCGATGAAACGAAATAATGAAAATTTACTCTCAATATTCGTTGTTAACGATGTGCCAATCCGCATGAAAATCATGCATGGCTTTGTTCTTGCGAAAATGAACGACAAATTCTGTCTTGAATTTCGCACCAAAATCCCCTCTTGTCGAAATTCACACCTTCAAAATGCGTGTGCAACACGATAAGTGCAAGTTTTGTAGACATTTTCTCAACCTCGCGCACCGACTGTTGTGCAGACTATGGCGCCCAGGGCGCCATGACGTCACGGCTGAGGCCGATCAGCTGACCACAAATCGCACCAGTGTAGTAGGAGACCGCGCGCTGCCTGGGTGTTGCTAACAAATGCTGGCTTGCGATGGCACGATAATTTACTGTGTGCAGAGTCTGTTCGAACGATGCTGGGCAAAACCAACAACTTCACTGGTTGAATGGTACGGTGCGGAGAGCACCGTCAGAGCAAGTCTTCCGAACTCTCAGCTTTGAAACAAGTTTGAGCAAAACCGGGTGCTGTATTTTCCTTGTGAAAGCTTATCAAGTCGGCTATGGAGCCCAAAACTGGGCGTTGGTTTGCCTTTGTTGCGTTAGCTCTTCTTGTGCTAACCATCGATGGGGCGGCGATGCGAAAGACCATTGAGCGACCGGAGCGGAAGTCCGACCGTGACAAGGTGATCATTCGCCTCTCCGATGAAGAGATGAGAGAGCTCGTCGAAAGGCCGTCGTCCATTATGCGACGTGCCGAGGAAGTGAGGTCTCGCCGGAAACGACAGGCCGGTCCGACGTCCCCTCAAGTTGCCTGGCCTGTAAGTACAATATCAATGTTTTGGCAAGATGGGTTGTGGACGGCAAAAAGGGGACAAAGAAAGGCCTGGAAGTCATGTTTGAACGTTCAAAATATATGTTGCGGCTCCGTCGTTGAAGTCGACATAGGGATTCCTTCCTGTACGTCTCGTTAAACTCTTTCCTTTCGCGTTTCCGTATTCAAAACTTCTGTGCAACTCAAGATAGTCGTCTCTTCTCGCACGTGACAGGATTGCACTTCTTTCAACTTGGGCGTGCGTTTGCATGCATAAGCCCTGATAGACAGGGATTTCTGTGTAGAAATATAGACACCAGGCAGAGAAGAAGTCATGCGAAGGCCGGTTTTGGCAAGAATCTGTCAGCGTATTATGCAAATGTGCCCAGCGCTAGTCGATTCAATATTTGCGCTTGGCAATTTTTGGAGATTGCCAATTTGGTGCAGTCGTGCTCAATCTATTGCAAGGACGTTTTGTAATAGAGTGCTATGCATCGATTGCCTGTAACTGTAGCTTCAAGAGTTATATTATCGGTGCACGTGGGTAAACCATTTACAATTCCCGATACACCCTTTCCTAGAGAAAAATGTGTTTTCTTAAAGAAAAAAAACTACTCGAGTTGCAGTGCAGGACGTAAGTGGAAGTCGGAACACTTTCCTACTTACTTTAGTACTGTACTTTACATTTGTGAGATAGTGCTGGTCGCGATCTGCGAAAGTCAACCATTTGGTGCCATCAAAAGGGCTGGAGTGTGATAGAAAGTACAATAATGACAGAAAGCGCAATAATTATTGCGAGTCTGCCCGTTTGTCCTTGTATGCACTGGAAGTGCGCGACTGTGCGGTCTTCCGATTTTGCATTTCATTTCATACATTCGCTTGGGAGTCACGCAAGCCATGCTATTTCTACCATTTGATCGTAACAGTAACATTGCTAGAGAAAGTGCAATGATTGCGAACCTATCCATTTGCCAACACCATGTGGTGTTTTACCCAACTAGACACCGGACGCGGAACCGCCACCAGACAGACCGTGCCTCGAATCATCGGAGGGCGCACAGCGATCATACATTTACATACTTCACAAGCGTTGATCAAAATGTCCCGCAGGCAGAGCCTGCGGGACGAAGCGGCGTGGCCACACCTGGCGCCATGAACCGGTGCCCCCAAGGACACATATCGTGCTGTCATGGTGAAAAGAAACAAGAAATTGGCTACTGGAGCACAGGCGTTTTGGCGCTGTCATTGTCGTAGTTACCATCTTGAATCTCCCGCCGAAGAACTCCACACCCTCCCATTCAGTTATGCGTCGTGGCTGGCTTCAGGTTAGATAAAACAGGTTCAATAACAGAGTTCAGAAAAAAAAGTGCAATCTTCCCGGCGTTCTGTAACTTCATCACCATCCCTAAATTTCCATAAGCACACAAACTGGGGCTTGTCATCTGCCTGGGAGCGTCAAATCTTCTTGCAAGTGACTGAGACATGGTGGTCACCACTTTGAACTGTTCTCACAGCAGTGTAGCCAAATCTCAGATAGATTATCGTGCTGTTCCGTTGCAACAACCAATGGGAGCTTTGGACTTCCTCCCCCTTACTCCCAGTAGTACCAACACACCACCCCAACGAACAACGTCCCTGGCATTCCCCTGCAAGACAATGGCCACGACCAACAGTTGTAGAAGAGGTGCTTTTGTAACGTGCCCAAGTTGGCCCAACAACAACACAAGAAGACACACGGAGAGGTCACGAATCTCACAGTCTCCTCATATCATCTTTTCGCAAGGCAGGGAGGCCTTTTATGCCTCAAAAGCGTACAATGTACACGGCCATAAGAAATGACACTAAGTAAGTGACTTCACTCCCTCACATTACTCCCTCCCCTATGAATGGTCACGTCCACGTGACCAGAGCAAGGAGGAGAGAAGACAAAGTAGTAATAACAAGAGATGCGAGAATTGATAGAAAAGAAGGAAGGGAAAAATAGCCGGAATCATGTGCCGGCGAATGAAAGAATAACAAATGAAACAAACAAACAAGCAGAAGAAGAAATACACACAAACAAACAGGCAACAACAAAAAAAATGGTGGGGCACCTATTGGGGAAGGTCAACAATGTAGTCACTGTGCCAGGCTGGCTGGCTGGTGGCGAGCCCGACGAGCTCGCCTATCTAAATTTTGGCTCACCGGATCAGACAGTTACTCGTCCGCGTCAGTATGCATGACGTCCGAGACTGGGCTTGGAGAGAGTAGAGTGGATAATGTTCCGGTGAAAGGCGGGGTACCACAACATGGCTTAAGGTGGTCAATGTGTACCACCAGTTGCCGGTCGGACGTCAGATGTTGGATACGGAGAGTGACGTCGCTGATGATGGTGACCACACGATAAGGTCCCTTCCAGTTGAAATGGAACTTCCTGCAGTGGTCTGGGGAACAGCATATCACCAACAGCTGAGAAGACAGGAGCCTTACCTGATGTCAAGTCGTAATTTGTCTTCTGCTGGCATTGCATGTTACATTGATGGCAGCGGTGGGATCGGTCCTGTTAACTGCGAGGACGCAGTTTTTCACGAGGAGGGGTCAATGTCGCAGTGGGCAAAACAGTGTGACCGCTGGTCAGTGTGTGTTGGACGTGCCACTGACAGTCCTTGTGTTGGGAGCCACTGGCTGCCAGTGCATGTGTCTAGTGTGCACGATAACAAGCATACATACACACACCTATTCCACCTTACCGTTCCTCTCCCTTGCTCTCAGACCTTGCTGGAAATGCGTACACCTGGATTACTCCCAAGTTACGTCCTACATACGCTGGAGTTGGCCACTTCCCGTACCTTAACGGCACTGTGACTTGGGACTCAAATGATTGAGTTTGACAGCTGCCAGCGGTCAGACACTCCCTTCTCTTCTCTTCTCCTTTTCTCTCACCTCTTTTTCCTTACTCTGTATGGCCCTGGGATCCGTTGTTATCCCTTAGTGCCCTATCCTGTCTTGAGATAGATCCCATAACAGGTGGGCATAGAACTGTCTAGGTTTCTTATAGGATTTTTTTGTATCGGGATGACGGTGACTCAATTGATGAAGTGAGCCTTCTGCTGCTCCTGTAACTTTTTATTTTGCTCACTGACAATGGAGTTGCATTTCAATTTTCCCTCTGCTCCAACAATATTTTACATCAATTTTTCACACACACACACATTCACAAACACACACACACACACACACACACACATACACAAACACACACACATGCACACACCGCCTGCTTCATAGCTATGGATAGCTCACATGGTTGGTTAGCAATGTAAATGAATGAAATCCTGTCAATCAAGCCCATTTCGAAACCATTCTGGCTGTGCTATACCTTCAGTTTTGTGTCACCAAGATGGAAAGTGGAGGCAAACCTCAGTTGACTTAAAATAAAATTGAGCTATGGCACAGCACATGTGATTTCACTGTTGGAGTGACCTGTGTAGAGTAAGTGACTTATTTCACTGTTGGAGTGACCTGTGTAGAGTGAGTGACTTGTTTCACTGTTGGAGTGATCTGTGTAGAGTGAGTGACTTGCTTCACTGTCGAAGTGACCTGTGTACAGTGAGTGACTTGTTTCACTGTCGGAGTGACCTGTGTAGAGTGAGTGACTTGTTTCACTGTCGGAGTGACCTGTGTAGAGTGAGTGACCTGTTTCACTGTCGGAGTGACCTGTGTAGAGTGAGTGACTTAATTTCTTCAAGTTTTTGACTGCCTTACTGATAAAAACGGTTTGAAATCTTGTTTATGCAGTCTGCTTGCGTGTGTAAATAAACAGCGTCCAGATCTCTCACAGATGGACGAGCCTTTCAAGGGTCAAGCATAAGTGCTGAGTTTTGGAAATAGCGGGATAGAATTTGTATGAATAATGATAGCATATCATTTGTATCTGTTCTACGATTTCATTGTTATCCTGTCAAGTCGAACCGTCAGTCCCAGAACAGCACAGACATAAATAGCCCAGGAGTCTGGAAAATTCCTCCTTCTTTAACCTGATGAAGGCTACCACAGAGTAGCCGAAACTGTTGTTTATTTACACACGCAAGCAGACTGCATAAACAATAATTCAAACCGTTTTTTAGTGAGTGACTTGTTTCACTGTCGGAGTGACCTGTGTAGAGTGAGTGACTTGTTTCACTGTTGAAGTGACCTGTATAGAGTGAGTGACTTGTTTCACTGTCGGAGTGACCTGTGTAGAGTGAGTGACTTGTTTCACTGTCGGAGTGTGTAGAGTGAGTGACCTGTGTAGAATGAGTGAATTGTAGACAAATAAACAAAGTGTTACAATGTCTCTGTTTCAAAATAGATTGATTTGATGGAGTGTTCGTGCAAGCTTACCTCACTCTTGTTGTCAAAAGAATGAACTACAACACGTTCCACTTCAACAGCAGCCTTAAACCTACAGAACGAGAGATAATGAGAATGGCAACAAAAAGACGATGCAAAGGGACAATAAATGACCAGCGAGAGTCATGACGCATGAGGCATGATAATTGCAAAGACTGATGAAGGGTAAAGCTGAAGACACCACAATCGTAACATTTATCACTGACAACAAAACAAAAATAAAGATGCCATATTTGTAACGTAGCAAGACACCTTAATCATAACATAGCCACTTACAAGACACAACAATGACAACATGATCACCTGGAAAACACTACCATTGTAACATGACCACTTACTGGACACCACAATCGTAACATGACCACTTACTGGACACCACAATCGTAACATGACCACTTACTAGACACCACAATCATAACATGATCGCCTGGAAGACACTACCATACATGATCACTTACTAGGGCCAAAACTTTTTGTCAGGATTCTCCTTCAAGCACCATGTCAAACTGGTTATATATAGGCAAACCAATATTTCTAAATGATATAATCATACAGGTAGTCTGCAAGAAAAATTCTAGCTGAACAAGGAAAGGAGAATGTATGGATAGTCCACCCACTTGTCCTTCAGCTTGTGCAATGCTATCTCACTCCTTTCCATATCCCAAGCAAGCTTTGAGTGGACAATCTGAATCTGTAAAGAAGAGAAGTCGGTAAAGGACAGAGAAAGGTCAGCAAAGGGCAGACAATGAAGTATCAGAAAAGAACCTTGCTTGCAAAGAAGGTATAGTAAATACTATTATTATTATCAAGTTCCCAGCATGATAAGCTGCTGGTGCACGGTGAAAGAATACACCCTTTGTCTCGAGTTCACATTGGCACGAACAACTAAAGATGAGAAGCAAAAAGAAAGAGAAAGGAAAAGATAACATCACAACATTGTCCCGTCGATCACCTTCTCCTCAATCTGCAAGTCCAAGTCTGCTGAGATACTTGGATCCATCTGAAAGTCACTCTTCGACAGCTGCAAGTGTTGAGGGAGCGCTGAGTTGCGATCTTCTAAATGACTGAAGTCTTGACGAAGGCTAGCTATGTTCCTGCGTGTCACTGCCTTCTTCTCTTCAGCCATGCGAATACGGCGATCATGTTCAGCTTTCTGCTTAGCTTCCTCGATGCTGAAACATAAACAAAAATATAGTATTTTTTCTCACAATTCTTTACAATCTTCTCTCATACTTCCCTGTCATCTCCGTGACCTCAAGTCTAAGGAAGACGGAGAGCCTTCTTCCCCTTCCACTGAAACTTTCTTTTTGTCATTTCAGTGAAACACCACCCTGACTTTCAAATATGTTATTGGCTGTGTCTTGTGGCTAGGCCAAAGTCTTCCCAAGCAGCTTCAATGTACATTAGTAGCCACATCTTTGGCATATTCGTAGCCACATCTTTGGCATTCCCTCTCACCTGTATGCTGATGGATCATCAATGTCCATGATAGCATTCATGTCTTTGAACACGACCTCAGCCTGAACAACAAAACCATGGATTCAGTGTGAAAAATAGCTCAGGGATTCAGTGTCAAAAATAGCTCCGGGATTCAGTGTCAAAAATAGCTCAGGGATTCAGTGTGAAAAATAGCTCAGGGATTCAGTGTCAAAAATAGCTCAGGGATTCAGTGTCAAAAATAGCTCCGGGATTCAGTGTCAAAAATAGCTCAGGGATTCAGTGTCAAAAATAGCTCAGGGATTCAGTGTCAAAAATAGCTCAGGGATTCAGTGTCAAAAATAGCTCAGGGATTCAGTGTCAAAAATAGCTCAGG
>JAOWAR010187847.1:0-15708 GCA_028571005.1 Clathrina lutea | reverse complement strand
AGACTGGGCTGTTGAGACGTTGGCAGATCACTGAGAAGACATCGCGATCGGTCCCTTTCATGGCAGCAAGAGCGTGGGTCAGCCTTCTTTGACAGGGTAGTCTAAATCGGCACGACTGGCCTCTCAAAAGTGACGGGGGTAATCTCCGAGTCCAGCACAGGTACTAGGTGCAGCGCCTGCCTAAATTGACTATGGCCCCAGTATGGGTAGCCTTTCTCGCCACGCTACGGGCAGTCTAGTATTTTTCTCAGGGGTAGTCACATTAGGTAAGACTGCCTGCCTAAATTGACTGCGGGTAGCCTTTTTCGCCACCCGTAGCGTATTTTTCTGAGGGGTAGTCAGATTACGTAAGACTGCCTACCTAAATTGATTACCGGTAGTATTTTTCTGAGGGGTAGTCACATTAGGTATGACATGCGCTCGTAGCATGGATGAGAAATGCCCGCTCAAAAAACTTGCCGATTTCCGGACCCTTGATTAAAGCGAAAGCGGAAGGTTCGCGAAGGCGCTCGGAAAGGAAGACTTCAAGTGCAGCAGTGGGTGGCTTAGCCGGTTCAAGGAGCGACATGACATCGTTTTTAAGAAGATTTGTGGCGAGAGCGGAGCTGTGTCCGAAGAGGTTGTGGGCGAGTGGAAGGAAAAACTCCCCGAACTTCTTTCCCTCTTTAGTCCTCGCGACCTGTTCAATGCTGACGAAACAGGTCTTTTCTTCCGCCTGATGCCGGACCTTTCTTTTCAAGGGTGAGGATTGTCAGGGAGGAAAGTGCAGCAAGGATCGGCTCACCGTAATGGTGGCAGCGAACAAGGACGGTAGCGAACGTCTTCCGCTGCTGGTGATTGGCAAGAGTAAAAATCCGCGGTGCTTCAAGAACGTGAAGGCCTTGGCTGCTGAATATACTGCCAACAAGAAAGCCTGGATGACAGATGTCTACACAGAGTGGATCAAGAAGCTGGACAGAAAGTTCTAGAAAGAAAAGCGCAAGGTGCTCATGCTTTTGGACAACTGTCCGGTACACCCCGTCCCGACCGGTCTCCAGTCCATGAAGATTGTGTTTCTGCCGCCAAACACCACATCAAAGCTGCAGCCGATGGACCCGGGAATCATCAAGAATCTGAAGGTGCACTACCGGAATACCCTGGTCCTGAAGCAGATTGCATGCAGCTATTGACGACAAGGCTGAGTTCAGCATCACTGTCCTCGATGCGATGCACATGTTGCATGGTGCGGGGTCCATGATGAAGGCAGAGACTATCGCAAAGTGCTTTCGCCATGGTGGATTCAAGACAGCCGACCCTGGATCATCTGCAAGCGAAGGAGGATGATGATCTTGCCGACCTTCCACCTGGTCTATCCAATGATTACTTTAGCGTAGATGATAGTGTCATGGTCTCAGAGGATATGTCAGAACAGTCTATTCTCGAGTCAGCAAAAGACAAACACAGTCAGCAAAATGAGGAAGCAAAGGATGAGGAAGACGAGGAGGGTTTCAAGGTTGTTCAACCTCCACCATCATTTACTGATGCTCTTCATGGCCTGTCACTTGTTCGCCGCTATATCCAAAGTCTTGACAATAGTGATACATCCCTAAATTCCAGCCTTTGCAGCAGTCTGGAGCAGTATGTCTTGCACTCATTCCAAAAGACGGCTACTCAGTCGAAGGTCACTGATTATTTCCGTCCAAGTACAAAGTAATAGTAGATTCTGATTAATATTTTCAGGAAATTGTAAAGTACATGTACATTCGCGATCAGTGAGTAACCTTATTTTGTGTTCAGTACATCCAATATAAATCATACTGCTTCCATTACTGCATGAATTGGTAAAAAAATATACTTCTGCCTAAAAGTGTGATGACATGCATGTTCATGTCGATATATAGGTTAAGTTTGGATAAGAAGAACTCCCGGTAAGACAAACAAATTCATTCGGTCCCTTGAAGTTCGTCTTAAAGAGGTTTGACTGTACTTCCTTTCTCCCACGCCTTATCGCCCCAGAGACTCCATCTCCTTTTGCCCATCCCAGATTTTCCTTTATTCTCTGTTGTTTTCATCATGCCTTCAAGCGCATGAACCTCAGTCTTCCTCTCTACCTTTTAATCTCGGATGTCTGTTCATAATACTGTATTCAAAAACATTGGTGGCCGTGACCAGGACAGCAGATGGATGAGAAGAGACTGCTAGCTGTCTGTGTCGGACACAGGGGTGGCCCACCAAGACCCTTCAGAAAATCGATGACAATACCTCTGCCTCCATCGATGCCCTTGAACAAGTTCATTTTGGCAAGCTAAAGCTTCACAAGATCAACCCAGAAAAGTGCTTAGCCGTCCTTAGTGACTTGGATGCAAAAATCCTCACCTCAGTCACAGAGCCTTGTGACATTAAGAAAGAGATATCGGACGCTTCCGAAATGGAAAACAAGATTTCGGAGAACTCCTCAAGACAGCTGCCAGCCTGAAAGACGCCACAAGGCGAGCCCAAGGATCAGTGACAGTTGCAGCTTCACAATCGCCGATGCCCCATGCAGCCCCAGGTGAATTGATGCATTGAGCGTTTACGCAGGGCTGAGAGCTCAAGATCAACGGGGATAATTAAGTCAGGCCTCTGGTCTAAAGCTCCCCAAGCTTGAGTTACCAACTTTTGTCAGGAACCTCCTAAATTGGCAGACGTTTTGGGACCTCCTTTGAGACAGCAGTCCACAGGAATGTTGACCCATTGGACATTCAGTGTTTTTCATATTTCAGGTCTCAGCTTCGCGATTGTGCCGAGCGTTGTATTGCTGGCCTGGCACTGATGAACACTAATTCTTCTCGCATTTTGGACTTACTGAGAGACTGCTGCGGTCAAGGGCACAAAATAACAAGTGCACACATGCACGCCCTTCTCAATATGCCCTCCCAGCATCTGACTGCAACAATTGGCTCCGTACCTTTCTGATGGCGCTGCCTGTTACCTTCACGGGCCTGAGGCGATTGGAAAGTCGACGGACACTTTATGGCGATTTCTTGTCGCGTGTGATTTTTACAAAACTACCGTCGGAAGTACGAGAGCAGATCATGCGAGAGCATGGTTCAGCAGACCTGAACTTGGATTGTATATGTCACCCTTTGCGCCGAAAAGTTGAAGTACAAGTTGGCGCCAACAAAGCCTCCATGGCTGGTTCCGACCTCCCGACGGCCACATTTACTACCAGCACCTTATTGAAACGGCGGTTTCTTTGATCCACTCGGTTTGTGCAATCCCGGCTCGCAAGTCTTTAATCCACTCGGTTTCTGCAATCCCGACTCACAAGTCTTTGATGCACTCGGTTTGTGCGATTCCGACTCGCAAGTCTTTGATCCACTCGGTTTGTGCAATCCCGACTCGCAAGTCTTTGATCCACTCGGTTTGTGCAATCCGAACTCGCAAGTCTTTGATCCACTCGGTTTGTGCAATCCCGATACCATAAGTGCCAAGATTTTCTTGCAAGATAAATGGCAAATCCAGTTTCACTGGGAACAGTGTTTTCCACCAGACTTGCAACAACAATGGTGACTCATCGCTCAAGATATCGACCGAGCTCTTCAGTCAACTTGGCCTCGTCACGTTCTTCCAGCCGTCGGCAAGAGCTCTGATTGTTCTCTCAATGTCTTCGCTGACCCCAGCCAACAAGCCTACAGAGTAGCTGTTTACTTGTGTCACCAGCCGTCTCCATCTGCCGCTCTTCTGTTTGCTTGCACCTGTGAATAAGTGCACTGTTCCAGAGTTAGAGCTTCTTGTTGCTGTGATTGGTGTTCATGTGGCAGATCATCTTACACAGAGTGTGCCAGCTGCACAAGTCTTCTTTTGGTCTGACAGGCAAACTGTTCTCTCTTGGCTCACAGACCTGAAGATAGTCAAAGTCTTCATCAACAACCGTGTGAAAGGAATCCTTGCACAGTCAAGCCGAGCGCAGTGGTCGGTACTGTCCGAACAGCCCCAACCCGGCAGACTGGTTCAGCCATGTTTATTTCTGGAGGATCTTTCCTCTCGTCTGACCTGTGGCATCATGGACCAAAGCTCGCCTTTCCCTACCTCTGGCCGTCTCAACCAGACATCAACTCCATAAACATCTTCCACTGCAAAGCTGTTGCCTGGCTAACTGTTGATCAAGTTCACCCATCCTTCTGTCTTGCCTCTCTCAAGGCATTCACAAGGTTATCGACACTGCTCGCTTCAACAGCTTACGCCATCTTCTCTAAGTAACTGCTTGGGCGTTAGGCTTTGTCACGGCGCGCCACTCTTCACATTTTTCTTTGACACTTGCGCTGACAGTGTCTGAGTTGTCTGCTGCTGAAAACACTTGGCTTTGCTCCTGCCAGACAACTGCCTATCCTGCTGAACACTCTGCCTTGAGGGCCGGCACAACTACACGCCAGCTAATGATCGTACAGGCCTTGGATCTGTTTTTGCAGGATGGCTTGTTATGCTGTGTGGTGCGCTTAACCAACTCTACCTTCTCTGATTTTGCCAAACACCCGATCTTACGCCCTGACATCAATCATTCACCAAACTTCTCGTCGACGATGTTCATGTTCGCACAACACTACATTCTGGTGTAAACTTGGTTATCACAGCACTTTGTCAGCAAGTGTGGATCCCTACCGTGCGGCAGCAGGTGAAGCACCATCTTCGATGCCGTGTCATTGAGTGGTCAGTAGCCTCCCCTTCACAACGTCAGGCACCCATGCTAGCCATTCGGATTATCGAAGCTAACCCGTTCCGCATCACCCGAGTAGGCTTTACCGGTTAATTTGTCTGTAAGACTTCCTGACCATACCAACAGCAAGGCGCATGTCTGCTTGTTCACATGTGCCATTGCTCATGCTGCCCATCTAGAGCTTGTACCTGGCCTGGCAAATGGATGAAGTTCTTCAAGCGTTACGCCAGTTTGTCAGTCGGCAGTCCTTGCCTCGCCTTATGCTGCCAGACAATGCTTCTACATTTCAGTCAGCTGATGCTGAGCTACAGCAGCTTCTAAGTTCACCAGCGCTTCTTGACCAGCTGCCTCACTATTCATGCAATGGGTAGTTCATCCCTGCTTGTGTGTTGTTGTACGGTGGGTTTTGGTAGCGTCTAATTGGTTTGACGAAGACATCTTTGTAAAAGGTTCTGGGCAGTGTTTTTCTTCTTTATTTGCAGCTTCAGACCGTCCTCACAGAGACTGAGGCCATGTTGAATCACATATGGAGTCAACCCTATAGAAAAAGCGGACATAATTTGTGAGAGTAGTGAGAGTGGACATTGTTCATGCGGTAATCCAACCGAGTAATCTGACCCTATAATATTCACCGCTGACGCGCAGGCAGCGATCCGGTCGGGCCAGCTTGATTGTGGCGATCGTGTGATGAATTGCAAATTAGATAGCGCCGGGCCCACCAACATATCAGAGAGCGTGCCAGCTGTCCGGCCCGGTGTCATCACTGCGTCAGAGCATGATGAAGCGCAATGGATCCCAGGCCCACCGCTGTCGATCGGATCTGACTGTGACGGTTAGAAAAAAAACCATTATGTTGGAACACCGACCATGGAATGGCTGTTGTGCTCGTCTTTGATTGTAGGAAAGAAGAAAGGCGAAGTTGCCTTTGGAAAAAAACAGGATGCACTTTTCGCCTAGCCACGCCCTAACAGCGTACACATCTTTTGCGGCCGGGACAGGAGCATTCTTCAGAATTTGGCGCACAAACTCGATGTATCGGAAATCTCTGCTCGATGCACTCGGTCTTCAGTGTTGGATTTTGGCGCCCAAACTCGATGTCTCGGAGAGCTCTGCTCAATGCGCTCGGTCTTCGGCGTTTGGTGAGAAAACGCGGAGGTAAGTCCTTCTTTAGGTCATTTCCAACAATTGTCCATGTCGTGAAGATGGCAAAATCTATTCGATGCTGGCATTTCCATGCATCATGCCCTGCCATTCGGCAGATTGGTAAGGCCTACGCGCATGTTTTTTTTATTATTATTATTTTCAATTCTTGTATCACGGGTTTGATCCGATACATGATATCACGCTCTGTTGCACGCGTACATTCAATCAGGCTACCTAACACCCGGCTCGACCTGGCCAGAGCTGGTTTGCGCCTTCAAGTGGCCTTGCCATATAAGGTAACCTGCGGTTTCATTACAATGCCGCTCGCACTAGGTTTTCCCACCGAAATATGTCAAGATTTGCCATCCTGTTGACTCCATATGAAGCTCCTTCCAGTGATCTTCAAGCTCCTTCCACTGATATTCAAGATCTTCCGCCGTTGTCTCCATCAATTTTATTGCTCGGTGATCATCTCACCGCTCATCCTTACCCTCCTGTGGACGATGATAAACTTGCTGACCCCGACTCAGAGTCCTTGTCAGTACTGATGCTCCACAACTACAGTGTTGCACAGCGTCATCCCTTACTGAAAGCACAGTTCTCACTGGTCGCGATGCAGCATGGAGTATTTGACCTCCCTCCGTGAGTTTCATCACATTTCAGGAAATATGACAGAGTCTGTACATGAAGGTGATGTTCCGACACATCCTTGCTGACTCACCTCACCTGACTTGGCCACTTGGCATGGTTACCAAGTTGATTCGAAACTCCAACAGCCTTGTCGGAGCCATAGTGACTTCACTTAGCCAATGGCCATATTACTACTCGCCCACTGACCAAGCTGTACCCTCTCTAGACAAGAACACTTCACAGGGATACAACATACACAAAAGGTGTTTTCTTTTCCTAACTGGCAGCAACGTTGGGAAAGCACCTCATTTTCCTAACTGGCAGCAAAGTTGGGAAACATCTCCTTTTCCTAACTGATCCGGCGTCTCTTCAGTGACCTTTTTTTTTTTTTTCTTTTTTTACTTGATCGCTACTCACTTCAGGGAAACCACCTCTCTCCTACTTCAGTTTTAGTCACTTTTGGGAGGGTCCCAAGATCAGGAAAACACCTCAAGTTTCCTAACTCAGGTGTACCTTGAAAACACCTGGGAAAACACCTCCGTGATGTGCTCCTGTCGGGTCAGTACAGCTCTACTGAACCTCCACCTGGCCTACAGCTTCTCCGAAGTCAACCACCCCCATCCCATCAAGTACTCGGGACCATCCACGGCGCTCTCGCTTACTGAGCACTGCTGCTGCCAACGCCAAACTGATCACAAGATGTCTTCTCAGTGACTCAAAGGATATTTCAATTATTTCATTCAAATTCTTGACTGCCTTGCTGATAAATCTTTTAACCTGACGAAGGCTACCACAGAGTAGCCGAAACTGTTGCTTATCTTATTTAGCAGACTGCATAAACAAGATATTTCAATTATTATTTTTTGCTCTTTTCCATTTCTCCTCATTCATGACTTTCGTGTGCGTTCCATTCCATTCCCCGGCGGGAGAGTGAGTGACGACTTCATCATGATCGCTTGAACCGTACGTTTACACGCAAAATAGCATACGCTGGTGTGGCTCTTCCTGTTAATGTTCCCTTCCCTCGATGTGTACTTCCTGTCTCCCGCACGCTTATCGGCACAGAGCCTCCATCTTGCCGGTTTTGCCCATCCCGGTTTTTCCTTATTCTCTGTTGTTTACGTCGTGTCTTTGAGCGCACTAATCTCTGGAAGTCTTCTTCTCTATCTCTCATTTTCGGGAGTCTGTTCATAATACTGTATTCACAACAAAAGGAAGAACGTGACAGAACGGGAGACGTCGGTCCACGGAGGGTCATTGGCCAGCCTCGGGCGGGCACTACTTGTGACCTGACACTAAAATCCGGCGGTGCTTGACGTACGACCACCCTGAATATAATCGAAGTATCAACTCAACTCTTGAACAAGAGTATCATGCGTAAAAGTTCAGCTGAAGAAACAACTAGAAGAAAACGACATCTTCCCTCAGCCTGCGCTGCGCAGACGGAAGCTGAACACAAAAATTGCGCCACTCGGCTGGACTAAACATGCTTTACGCATGCGCAGTTGGATGAATAGCGCATGCGTATCAGGTGAGTGATATCAGATGATTTCCGGCACTGTTTCATACGGCTGCATCGTGCACTTAGAGATAGAGTCGGTAATTTCAAGAGTCGATCCTTTGTGATCTGGGCAGCCGGAGCTCAAATTTCTGTTTTGCTCCGAAATTCGAAGAGCATTAGTTTGACTTCATCGCTAACACTAGGGCTGAAACGAATAGCTTGATAAACTTATCGACTATTGTAAAGCTTATCGAACGAATGATTCGAATATTCTAAAGTGGCAGTCAGGTTCACAGTGCCTTAATGAAAATGGCTGCCAATATCCAGAAAATTCGTCCAATACGCAAATTACTGATGATCTTGCTTGCTGGAAGCGTTTTAGTTGCCCTGTCAACAGGTTTGATTTATCTTCACAAAGGGCTAGGAGGTCAGTAAAGCGCCACTCCGGCCTGGCCGGCTCCAGTTAGTTGGAAAAGGCTGTGTTAATCAGCGTGTGAATAGTAGTAGTAAAGTGTGCCATATACATGGATACAACATCAACAACAAAAAAAGAATACTGACACTGATCCAAGCTGCGTTTGTCAAATTTGGCATATTACTCCATGAAAAACAAACCTTACCAACTGCCAAATGCAAATGCCTGACTAATGCCTAGGTCTTTGAGAAACTGCCAGACTGAAGATCTTTCGAGTGTGGAATAAGCCATTGCATATTGCTATGAGAAGGTAGGCAAGGCCAGAGGGAAACAGAGAGAGAGGAGAGAAAGGGCATTGCAAGCAATCAGGGACATCCATCTTTGCCCCTATCTTAGTACATGTACATGCCATTCAGTTGGCCGCGAGCACAGGAAGATCTTGCAGCCATGGGAGTTCATAGTCGAAACCGCGCCTCGTCACCAGCAATTTGTGACATTTATCTGGGTACGAAGATGCAGAACTGGTACGTCGTGTGTTTGTGGCTGGGTTAGCATATGGAGTCAACAGGATGACAAATCGTGACATTTTTCGGTGGGAAAACATGCTGTGCGCAGGATTGTAATGAAACCACAGGTGACCTTACATGGCAAGGCCACTTGAAGGCACAACCAGCTCGGGCCAGGCCGAGCCAGGTGTCAGGTAGCCTGATCAAAGAGCCTAATCAAACGTACGCTTGCAACAGAGCGTGATATCATGTATCAGATCAAACCGCTGGTACAAGAATCGAAAATAATTAAAACAACAAAAAACATGCACGTAGGCCTTGCCGGATTTGCGGAATGGCTGACGGATAGCTGCTCGTCACAAGGACATGATGCGTGGAAATGCCAACGTAGAATAGAATTTTCCATCTTCATGACACGGACAATTGTCGGAAATGAGCTTTAGAAGGTGTTACCTCCGTTTTATCGCCAAATACCGAAGACCGAGCACATCGAGCAAAGAGTTCCGAGAGATCGACTTTGGGCGCCAAAATCGGAAGAATACTCCTGTCCTGGCCGCGAAAGATGTGTAAGCTGTCAGGGTGCGGCCAGGCGAAAGGTGCAGCCTGTTTTTTCCAAAGACAGCTTCGCCTTTCTTCTTTTCCTTCAATCAAAGACAAGCACGACAGCCATTCCATGGTCGGTTGGTGTTCCGTTAGTTTTTTCTAACCGTCACAGTCAGATCCGATCGACAGCAGTGGGCCTGGGATCGATTGCGCTTCATCATGCTTTGACGCAGTGATGACACCAGGCCGGACAGCTGGCCCGCACTTGGATATGTTGGTGGGCCCGGCGCTATCTAATTTGCAATTCATCATACGGCCGCCACGATCAAGCCGGCCTAACCAGACCGCTGCCTGCGCGTCAGCGTTGAACATTAGGGTCAGATTACCTCACGAACAATGCCCACTCTCACTACTCTCACGATTTATGTTCGCTTTTTCTAGAGGGTTGACTCCACAGGGTATCATGTAGACAGGAGAATGCAACCGTACCTGAGCATGGGGTCGAAGGGTTGATCTCCGGAGAAGCCGTACTTTTATGTTGGTGACACGGGCGGGCGAAAAGCAGAATGCAAATGCAAATGAGCAAGGGCCAGCTGTGCTGAAGCCTGGTGCGACTGGCACTGGCTGGAGTGCACTTGTCGACAGCTCGAGCTCGCCGCGCTGAAACCCACAAATCACTGCAGCGGCCTGATCAATTGGCCACAACTAGCTTCTTGCTGGCCGGCATGGCCTGTTGAATTTGCCACCAAACCGCGTGTCGAATCAGCTTTTCGCCTGCAATTTCACAAGGAGCCGGTTTTCGAACAAGGATGGGCACTCACGAACGCACGCACGGATGTACTCGAGGATGCATGAAGGGTGGCCTACTGGAGCTACTATATCAATTCGAACGATATTCGAATCATTTGACGCATTTGTTTAAGCCCTATTTAACACCATGAGCTCAGATCTGCTGATTGTTCATAAGGCCGATGATTGTATGTGCCCAACCCGGAAGGGTTTCCTTTCGACTTGAGTGGCCATGACAATGTGAATGTCAAGCCGTTGTGATCGTGGTTTACAGAAGGGATAGGGCAGTACAATGATAAAAGAAGACTTAATATCGCAATTTGTTTTGCTAGTGGGAGCTAACATCTGTTTGTTTTCAAGTCCACCTATGGTTGAATGTTCCCTGGCATAGTCTTTTGATAGTAGTTACCATGTTGACTAAACCATGGTAGGCGCGTATGTGATCATGAATGCATTTCTCCCTTTCAAACTGTAGAAGAGGCCGGTGTAGTAACACTTTTTGTGTTGACAGCCGAAGATGAGTGGCTAATATTGGCAATGAGGCAGTCAACTAAACCGCTTTCATCATGGCCAGCAGTATAGGTCATATCGCATGGTTGTGAGGTCCGTCACCAGATTGCTATGAGACTAACCATCGAGCGCCCACAGTGGCACATACGCACACGTGTAGGCAATGTACATCATGATCACGGTACATAGATCTGTATTCATGATTGTACTGTCGATCTTGAGCAAGCAGCTTTGCTGTGTTTGAAAGCTTGTTTTTTAACAACGACTTCTTCGTCGCAGATATTATACCTTTGCTACAGACATCTCTCGTGCTAGGAAAGAGCAAGGCTGTAAGTGGCTGCATTGCGTCTCGGTCACCGACTCAGCGGTGTTCATTGCTGCGAAGCTGAAGCGATTGGTGACCAACATGGCGCTCAGAAAGTAAAGTTGCTTGCCAGCCATTGCGGTAGAAACAGAAAGAAAGAAAAACTAATGGTGAAAACCAAACTAAACAAGTGCTGAACCTGAACACAAGAATGTCCAGACACCTTCACTGTGGTCGAGAACGGAAACACCTTGAGAACTTTGCAAACCTCGATCGGCCGGCAGGGCGGCGTGCAACTCCAGTTTGCCCCGATATATGTTGATTGATGTATGGCAAGCTTCAGGATCGATTCTGGTGACTCGGTGATCACAGAAAGCTGCCCAACGGCCTTGGCACGAGCACAGCATCTCTGTTACTCTAGCAACACAGGCCATGGCCATAGGCAAAGCCATGTGCACTCAAACCCGATTTTGTTTTTCTTTACCCAATCCTAAATAATATTTTAATGATTCCTGCATACTAGTTTACGTTACAGTCTGCTCAGTGGCATGGTGTTACTACTTTATATCCTGGAAGAAGATTTTTTTGTCATGTGGTGACATGCATTACAAGCCTTGCTGAAGGTTGAGGTTCTCCGGAAGTGCTCAACTGAAATAAACCAAGAATAGTGCGTAGTTTCAGATAGCCAATAATGCATCCCTACGACCTTGGGTCAAATTGTCTGGATGGTACTTCGTTTTGTAAGATAAACTTGGTGTGGGATAGGATTTGAGGGGCTCCGATGCATGTAAATCTATTATGAAGTCATCACACAAGAATGGGCAGCCAAGAAAGCCAGAAAAAATTGGCTTTTTAATCTTCTGGCATTGTCAGACTTCCAAACGGACAGTAGACGTCGGAAACTATTGAAGTGGCCGGCATTACTGATCGCCGTTTCAAAGAGGGAGAGTATTCAGAACCTGATGAAGGCTGGCACAGCTCAGTCGAAACATCGTTCAAAATTTACCGAGTTGTGACCTGAGAGGAGAGAGTTTTTCTTAATATCCTGAAGCCTGTTATATTGAAAGGTGTGCCCGTTTTGTCTGTTCAGGGAGTTTTAGTAGCACTGGACAAAACAGCGCCGAAAGTCGAGCGAATTCGTCAGAACTGTTCGCGGCTAAAGCTCTCATGTGTCAGAGTCTTTGCTTTTGACAGTACGAAGGCTGTTCGTACAGAAGGCCCATCGAGTCATGGTGTGTTCCCTTTTTTGGATGCTTCTTTTTCATGACACCAGCTTGTTTGTCACTTGCGAAACTGTCAGGCAACACAACGCCAGTCATTCAGGAAAAATGAGAGTGCTTTCGTTGTATCTCAAGACTTCTTGTGACGCGCACGCGTCCTTGTGTGTGCGTACATGTGTGCATGTGTGCTTGTTCGCATGTGTTTGTGGTGTCCACAGATCCGCTTCAGCCTCCCTTTCTGCCAGCATTGTTTGATCGTGTTTTGCTGGATGCGCCTTGCAGTGTGCTTGGCCAGCGGCCGGTGGTAGTCAATAAACTGTCGATGAAAGAACTTCAGTCCTACATCCCATATCAGCGCAAGCTATTCACCAAGGTAACCCCTGTCAGTGTCAACAGATCTGCTTGCAATCAAAGTAATGCCATGTTGTCATATTGTTGTTCGCAATCAAAAGAATGTTGTGTTGTCATATTGTAGTTCTGAACACGTCAGTAATGTGCCCACTGTCCTTCGACAGGCCGTTGATCTTCTCTGTCCTGGCGGTACCCTGGTCTACTGTATATGTACTTTCACTGTCGCTGAGAATGAGGACCTGGTCAGCTGGGCATTGCAGAACTTCCCGTCTCTGGAGCTGGCACCTCAGGTTTGTTCCACCGATTGTCTTGTTGAGGAAAACGTGAGATCAATATTCAGGGTCCTCTATATCAGAAATGAGCCAATGAACACCCAATGATTTTTTTTGCATTCTGATGTAAGGAACAACAATAAAATACAGAAGGAATGGAAACTGACATGCACCGATCACGAGACCTTCCCAATGAAGTGTGCCAGATCAAAATATTAGGCACCAAGTATTTATTGTTTGAGTGCCTCCACCTCAAAATTGAGCCGTTCAACACCCGATGTACGTTTTTGCATTTCTGGTGTTAGAAACGATGTGACTCTGTAAAGAGAGAGCATTATTTTTTTTCTATTCTGACTACTCCACCGTACAAGGTAGAATCTTCTATTTTTATTTTTCATTCAAAAAGTTGTATAAAATCATTGTGACATTTCTGGGTCCTGACTCAATGTTTTCTAGTTTCTATGGTACCTTGCACGTGTACTGTGTTGAGGTAAACAAGCGTGCTTGTTGCTACCCATGCTTACGCATGCACTGCTTTGCCATAGCAATTTAGGACACGCATAGCCTGGTTGCGTACCACTCCAGCGATCAGTGTCGCATCTGTGGATGCTCTGCTCTTATGTCTTTCTTCTTGGCTTTGTTGCTGTTGCCTTCGACTTCGTTCTTACCCACCCAACCCCTTTGTTTTCAAAGAGTCGAGTCAAGCCTTTTATTTGAACTGTAGTAATATTATGCAGAGAGGCAGCGTTATGGTTCGTGCCAGCCACTTCATCCTCTCTTCTGCTAAGGTCACCAAGCAAAGAAAACTGTTGTTTAACGGTGAATGTTCTTGAGGACATTTTGGTGTTTTAACACCATTGTTTGCGGAAGAGTACATTGGAATCACAACTCCTAGGCTCTGTGACAGCGAACGAGAGTATATGAATGCAACCACACAGAAACAGGATAATCTGCCTTCGGTGATCACTACAGAGAACATCACCCAGGCCAAAGCATGACCATCACTTTTGATATCCTGAAGTGATACAGAGATAACTTTAAGTCTCCGTATTGAAGAAGTCTTCGTAATCCAGAGGCTGCAGCCTCGGGTCAACAGACAATAACACATAGGAACTGGCTTCTTAGTGTGAAGGATGCTTCAACATTTACGATCACTCAAATATTAGTTATTTCACATGAACATGCTAAGCACATCTTCCGCACTTTCCAGCATCCCAACTTTAGTTATTTCACATTCGCATGCCAATGGCCTTATTCACACTTTCCTACCACTTGTTAGGCTCTCACTCATAAGTCACCTAATGCACTCTCCATGGAAGATGACGAAATGACGCTGGCAAGACCAGTCTGTGCTCCTAATGGCAGTCTTGTATTTTCAGCTAATGATGGTGTTTTAAACACCAAAACATCTTGAACAAGTGTTGAATGGTCTGTACCCTTTAAGAAGATTTTGCCGGTTGCAAAAGAGGTTTTGGAAACTTGAAGGAGACCCACCGGACAGTTTTTGAATCCTGAAAACTACATGTGGATATTGTGGAAGGGAAAAATGGGGATTGTAAACTTTTTTTCTGTAAACAGTTTAATGCCATCACTTTGTTTTACATACCATAGAATTCTGTTTTGAAGCCCTCCCGTGCATAAGCCCATTCACTCACCAGTGCCTTTTTTTGCCCACGCACAAGCCCATGGGCGTATGTTCAGATGTACCGGTACACCCTAAAAGTGCGGTACTTGTCATTAATGGAGCTTGGCGCCAACTTGGCACGAGTTGAAACACTGATTCTCACTGGCCAACCTCTACATGTGTGTTTAGCCGTTTTCTAAACCCTCTCTTGCATAGGCCCTTCCGTGGAGAAGCCCATCAATATCTGTAAGCGAGCATAGATAAGCCCAGGGCTCCAAAGCGGAATTTTACAATATTACAACAACAGTAAAACTGGGCCTTTGCCCCGTATCTGGGTGCTCTACAATTGGGCCTTCTTCGTGGTTCCCAAAATCTCTTCGTAACTAGCGAAGGTAGGAAGTCGGATTCCAGGGTGGATTTAACAACAGATTTCTCTGGTGGCCTTCCACTTCACTCTGAGTCATTAGTGAATGAATTTTGATACTAGCTGATGAAAGTGGAGAGCCAAGGGTCGTCCACCTTTTAAAGATATTTGTTTGTGCCACTTTTGGTTGAAGTTGTGGCGCACTAGTATCCCATTGAACTGTGATGACTGTCACAGCCATTATTTTGCCAAATTATGCTCTTGGGCTAAGCTTTCTTTTGTCTGCTGTGTGTGTGTGTTGTGTGTGTGTGTGTGTGTGTGTGTGTGTGTGTGTGTGTGTGTGTGTGTGTGTGTGTGTTGGTTCTTCAGGAATTGCACCTGGGTCAGGCCGGATTACTTGTTGACGGACTTTCACATGAGCAGACGCTTCTACTTCAACGCTTTCCAGTTTGCCCCCCACCGACTGCTCAGGCAGACAGAAGTCACCAGCACAGTGCTGCACATTGCATGGACCGACCATGCTACTCTTCACACATCGACACAATAGGATTCTTTCTTGCAAAGTTCCTCAAGAAAGCATTGCAATGAACAGTGCACAAGACCCTACATTACAAGTGATTTATGCTATCTTTCTGCTAAGATATAGGAGGGCAAAACAGGGAAAAGAATCATTTATGTATATTCCATGATATATAATTTGAAGATGTATTATTCAATTAAAGTGAAATGTGCTCATGCACTGTATGGTGAGCGGGCTCCCCAGTTTGCATTTCCCCACTCGGGTACGCCAACCTTCTTCCCAAACTTGTGCCACCGGCCATGGCGCCGCCAAAGAGACCAATTCCGCTGCTTTGCCCGCAG
>JAOWAR010187736.1:0-15709 GCA_028571005.1 Clathrina lutea | reverse complement strand
GATTTGGAAAAAAAAAGAAAGGCTTCTCCAGTCAAAAAGATCTACAGGTAAAAATTGTAACGGCAATATTTTTTGTAAAAACAGACCGGCGCTCGTTGTGTGCGTGTCATTGCATTGCTGGCCATGCATCTGACTATCCACTACACCATCACGTCATCCTCACAAAGGGATGGGCAATGGCGCAGATTCAAAGATAAGGCTATCTCGTCCACACGGGAGTCCACGGTCTGGAAGTTAGTATTAGCGAGGAAAGACTGGACAGTGAGCACATACAATGTGATTTGAACTGACCAGCCCTGGAAGAAACGGTCAAAGCTGAGAGCTACAGTGGTCAAATTGGAAAAAAATAGATGTGACCGTGCACGGAGGAAATATATTGATCGAAGAATATTTAACGAAGGTCAAACTCCGTGCCGAGACCAGGACTCAAACCTGCGGCACAAAATTGCCTAGCAGACGAGAATCATCTCACTAGCCCGTACGCTATCACGTCATCATCAAAAAAGGATGGGCAATGGCGCAGTTTCAAGATCAGGCTATCTCGTCAACGAGGGAGTCCATGGTCTGGTAGTTGGCAGTAGCGAGGAAAGACCGGGCAGTTGGCCCGTACAACATGATTCGAACTGACTGGCCCCGGAAGAAACGGTGAAAGCCGAGCTAGCGTGGTCAGATTGGAAAGAAGTGCTGTGACCGTGCACAGAGGATTTATATTCATCGACAATATAATGATTTCCTCCGTGCGGTCACATCTCTTCTTTCCAATCTGACCACGCTAGCTCGGCTTTGACCATTTCTTTCGGGGCCAGTCAGCTCAAATCACGTTGTACGTGGTAACTGTCTGGTCAGTTTGAATCGCGTTGTATGTGCTAATTGTCCGGTCTTCCCTCATTACTACCAACTTCCAGACCCCAAACTCCTGTGTGGACGAGAACGCCTGATCTTTTAACTGCGTTGTTGCCCATCCTCTGTTGAGGATGACGTGATCGTGTAGTGGATAGTCAGGTGATTCTCGTCTGCTAGGTGATTTGGTGCCGCAGGTTCGAGTCCCTGTCTCAGCAGGGAGTGTGAGTTTCATCAAAATTTCTTCGATCAAACCTATTTTGTTGGAAATATAAAAACAGTACAATTAATCATGTGGCAGTTTTGTAACTGGAGTATTCTGGGTTTTTTTTGACAACATTCTGTGTTACTCTTCAAGCTGATGCACACTATGTTCTCCTGGTTGCTGGCATTTAGGAGTAGCAATGATCATATTAAAATCATAGTTAGTCAAGGGACTGATTTACCTGAAGTAAGACTCCCTTGAAAGTTTCCCCAGAAAAGCTGGTAAGTGAAAGCATGGCAAAGGAAAATGAAAGGCCTGTCAAAGATCCCACACATAGCTATGCAAACCCATAATATGCAAACCATTACTATGCAAACACATATTATGCAAACCCATACTATGCAAACGATTTCTATGGAAACCCCCACTATTAATTGACCAGGTTTCATCTTATCGGTTCAGTTTGGCCTAAAATACAGCAGGGCAACCAGGAAGAAATTTTGCCCAAATATAGAGATTTGGCATGTGAGAAATGACATGTGATTACCATAGATGAAAAGCAGGAAAGATTTAGATGTATACTGAAGACTGGTAAAGTTTCCCACGGTATCTGGACTAAATCTAAGTTTCATTCTTCAAACCACTGATGAAGATATCACTCTTTTTTCATTCCAAGCTCTATGTAGCGGTAATTGTGTTTATTTTCCTAAATTCTCTTGCATTGGTAATGAAATTTGGGTCAGAAGTTTCACTGGTATTGGACCTGGCTTCATCAGTTTTAATTCTGTTCTTTTGATGGACAAACCACAGCATCAACAAAGCCTTTTTAAGCATTTTTAGTCCAAGTTCTAAAAGTTCGTTTCACGGTTCTTTGTGTTCTGACATTCAGAGTTGACTTCCTTGAACATGATCTTTTGAAGCTTAGCAAAAATTTAAATAATCGTGGGCTCACATGAAAGCTCAGTCATTTGCGAATATTGTGTGCCACTTCTTAACACTTTTCTCCGAGGTTGAAAAGGTTGCCTACCTGGTGTCATCATTCAAAATCAGCTCCTCTTTTATGACAATGTGAGCTCGGGCTAGATGATGGAACGACAAACCCTCCAAGCGAGCATATGTGTCTTCAGCATCTTTTTCCTCCTCCACAAAGAAAGGTGAACCACCACTGTAATCCACGATTTCATCCTGGGACATGAAAAGAATTTCTTAATTCTGTTGAACGGAAAATAAAGCAGTAGATAGAGGAGAAAGGAATTGCGGTGGGATGTCATGTACCTCACGTTGAAAGCTGTCATAGACATTTGCCTCAGCAGCATTGTCTGCCAGTCCATTCGGAGGAATCGGGGTGTTTGAAGCTCTCTGAAATAAGCAAACAAAGTTGGATTGGAAATAGGACCGGAAGAAATATTAACGCAGCGGGGAAGTCAGCTTTTCAGGTGATTAACAATAGGGCGTTGATTCAAGCTATCAGGAGGACAAATTAACGAGAAAAACCCATTACTGCTTTGCCAGAGCCAGCATATAGGAAATAGTCTGGCTTCCAGGAGTGTTCTCTGATTCACAGTTGCACACGGGAAAGGACATACCAAGAGACCTGTTATTTTGAGATTCCCAGCTTCCTCAGACAGTGTGTTCTCTAATCACATGCTAACCATACGATCAATTTTCGTGGAGGAATTGTATTCATTTTCTCTCATCACAGCAACAAGCGCCGGCTGTCTTTGCGTCTTCCAATAAGGACAAAGGCATAAAATTATGAACATTCCGGAACTTAGCACAGGTGCCAAAGTGATAAGGGCTTATATCGAGGACATCTTATATCAGTTTTCTAACAATAACTATTGAGTGCCCCTCTGTAGCATTGGTCCACACCGTTATGAACATTGTTTCTCCCTGGGGTATGGAGCCATTAACATTACCCGGTCAACGAACTCACATCTCCATGCAAGTTCTTCAGTTACTAAGGAAGAAATAAATATATCCATTAGTTCAGTCTCTATTAATCAATTACTGGAGAAGCTCATCTTTAATGCACTTCCAAACCCACATTTCCTACCAATCAGTCATGGTGTTGCCAACATTAGGTTCAAGGAGAAACGGGGCAGAACACACATTTTTTTTCCAAGTCAGTAAAGTATCATATGACAATATTATGAAAACCCTAATCAATCGATATATGTTAGACTAAGTTTGGCTGCAAGCCCGAGTCTCAGGCCGCGTGCCACATCTCTCGACATCTAAAAATTGAAGCAAGCGATTGAAAGCATGCTGCCCAACACTTTCGGAATCAAAATCATCGACCGAGTCATCCTCACCGAGTCATCAAGCTTCGATTTTGTGTCTTCATTCGAGCTCTGCCACAGCCTGTCGCTGTGTGCTCCTTTCTGATGCCTGCTCCTGGCTTGCCACATCCACTGCCTTTCACAAACAGCCTTTCGCCACTTGCAATGGCCTTCGATCATGCGGGGTGTTTATCGATCGATCGATCGTACGCCAACAGTGCTCTTCACTGGCTTCTTATAACATTTGTTCCTCGCTAGCTGTCTTCGTTTACCCAAAGAACGCCTCCTTTCCCTCCCTTGTCTCTTGATGAAAACGATGATAGTATCCACAGGGACAGGGCGGAGTAGATTTCGATCAAATTCGCTTATATCACTTGATATCGATTGATCTGTCCGTTGACTGCGCAGCCTAAACATCTAGAGCAGATTTCAATAATTTTGGGCATTTACATTTTTATAGTCATTCCCTCGACTGTACCTAGCATTCTTCAATAAGGTGCGAATGAGAAATGTTCATCATTCATCTATTTTCAAGATTGCAATGAGTAACTTACATCACCCATTGCAAGTCTATTCACTTCCATTCCACCAGTAGTCGGATGTTCTGGTTTAAAACCTGTTCCAAAGGAAATGGATAGCTTTTGATCAACAAAGCCAAACACGTACAATATTGTGTAAGGTAATTTTCCTGAAAGGAAACATGGCCATAGCACTTTCTTTCCCAACTTTCTAGCATTCACCGATAATGTCACTGGATCTCTTACCTGGTTGCCTTCCTTGTTTTCTTCGTCTTTTCACCCAACAATAGAGAGCGATGACAATGGTGATGACTGCAGTGAAGACTGTTCCACACATGACACCGATGATGAGCAACGTACTTGAGCTTTCCTGTTTGGCTGAACAGATTGAATGAAATGCTAGAGTTTTGTCAATGACCAAACAAATTTGATTCACCTCAATTTTCCTACTTGTGCTTTTCCGAGTTGGCAGCCATTAAACAGAGATCAAACTGAAGGAGCAAAGCTTTCTCACAGGAAATCACAAGAAGCAAAGAAGGGAATAAAGAGTGACTCTTTTTGCCTCTCTGTTTGAGATGAAACGCTCTGATTCCTAAGCTTATCTCTGAAAAACGTCCCCTTTGTCATCGGAGCTGTCGCTAATTTCACTATCCGAATACTCACCACTCCTTTCCTCGCCGGAAAACTAAGGTCATCATTGCTCGAAGAATACCCATCATTCTCGATGCCGTCGTCGCCTTCGTCGTTCTTGTCATCGTCGTGGTCGTAGTCGTTGTCGTTGGTGGCGGCGGCGGCAGCGGCAGCATCGTCTTCTTCTTCTTCTTCTTCTTCTTCTTCTTCTTCTTCTTCTTCTTCGTCATCGTCATCGTCGTCGTCGTCGTCGTCGTCATCGTTGTCGTCGTCGTCGTCGTTGTGGTCGTCATCATTGTCATTGTCGTCGTCATCGTCCTCGTATGATCATCATCGTAATCTAAACCAAGGAGGTTCTAAAGGGCTTCCTCGGCATCCCTTTGGAATGGTGAAGTGAAAAGACAACCTGGCCGCAAGGAAGAAGTGACAACGCATGCGTGCAAGCTCTCTTGCAGAGCTGCCTAAGTGCTGACTTCAATGCGCTCTATCGGCTAAAAACCAAACCACACCGTCATAGTTTTATATCTGAAACGCAACAATCAAGACTAGCGGAATTCGATGAGACTATTCACACTACGACAGCATGAGTAGTCGCCCCGAAAGCGCCCATAAAAACTCATTGACGGTGTCCTGTCAAAAAAGGTACGCACGGGAGCCAAAGGGTTAACCCTGAAGGACAGAGAATATATTTCTTTGAGAAATGTTTTCATTTTAGACTTAGCACTGATTGAAAGAAAAGGTTGTTTGTCTCGGTTTAAAGTCGGTTTAAAGTCCATTACGTGTCTTTGGAACGATTTCTTGCTAATTTTTTTGCTTTATGTAATAGCAATCCTTCAGCTTGACAGGACTTCAAGTTCTCATTGGCAGTGATTGGTAAGCAGAAGACCCAAAGTCAACCCAGAGGGTTCCTACACTGAAATAACGAAATAATGTTATACAGTTTAAAGCCGATTGAAGATTGGAAACTTTGCAGATGGCTCCAAACTATAAAGTCTTTGACAGGTCTCTTTATTGACCGTGTGTTCTTTGTTCTCTGTCATACGGATCGGTGTTAAGGCTTGGGGAAAGTGTTGAAGGAAAAGACTTTTGGCCCATGAAAGAGAAAATGGCTTTGGCACTTTAAGATGACACTGTATTCTCACAGTGAAACGTTCCATACCCTCTCTTTTCCTTGTATGAAATATTGTGGTTGGCATTGTACGTCTTCTGCTTCCAGGCAGTGAGGTCATTGCTTTTGCCTTGGCAGTCGGCGACGCTAAGCAAAGAGGGAGACACAGTTTACGCAGCACACATTGGGTGGAACGACGTTTTTGTAATCAACACACTTCTAAAAAAGAAAAAAGATTTGTGTTGAAGGACTCAAAAGGTGTACAAAGGTTAAAATGTAGATCTAAAGGCGTTTCGGAGTACAACTCCTTTCTCAGTTTAAGTTTGCACAAATGCTTGTGTTGATAGTGGAAGAAACTGTGCCTACCGATATCTGCACTGAAATTGTCCAAGCTAAAACTTAGGAAGGTTTAGTACGCCGAAATGTCCTTTGATCTATGTAAGTCTTTGTCAACCCCTTGAGTCATTCAATAAAGATCCTAAATTTCACGACACAGCTCAGAAACCCAAAAGAATCTGTTTATAAACCGATAGAAGTTGCACATACTATTGGCTGGAGAGAAAAAAAAGAGGGAAGTTAGGATCGCTGCCAGGGCATCTTTTCTGCTCTGATTCCAGGTACGCTGTGATAAAAAGTGCATACCTTAGACGCAAGTCTTTTACCCCTTCACTGCTTCTGGGGAACTGAAGTAAGGTTTATTTCAACTGAAGTATAATGCACAAAACCATAAAATTTGAAAAGGGCAACCTGAAATCCTGAAAGCTATTGAATAACTGAACTCCGAAGATCCACTATGAATAAAAAACCTGTAACGCTTGGTAACAAAATCCAAGTAAAACTTTCCTTATGGGAGTTACAATAGTTTTAGTCATGATGAGGTAGAAAGTTAATGGGAAAGACGATTTTATCTTGAAAAAGGGAGAGCTAGATTGGTGACGGGATTATTTCTGCTGAAAGTAAAGAAAGAGTGGTATCAAACACAAAAATCGCAAGGTTTTGTGTAAGTCAACTCGACAGGCATGATCGCATAGGATTTAATGCTTGGTGGATTTTCAGCTTCTGGTAGGATTGAAATAACAGAAAGGCAGGTGGTGCTAAATCTAGTCTTTTGAACTTTGTCCACTGGCTGTTCCCACCTCCATATATTTTCCAACAATGTTGTCATCCGCATAAGCGAGGGTGAACTGTGCTGTATCATTTACAAGTGACCGTCCTCATAAGTGAAAAAAGCATGAAAACAGGATCACTCCTGCAGGCTGGTTGAATTCTAGCAGGAAGATTGAGCCCAGGGCCAGTGTGTGAAGTGAACTCATGGATCCAATCAAGTCCAACGTCATCAATGTACCCCACCAAACCAAACCAAAGCAAATGCTGGTTCATAGGTGACAAATGCCTTTTTCCCTCCATCTCCCTGTGCACATGCCCCATGACTGCAAGCGCCCCGTTCACAGTCTTGTCCTCATCCACTAGGAATGCCATGCCATCATCCGCCTACAGCTCCTCATCTTTGCTCCATTTCTCAAACCATCATTGCTCTATGCTCCACCATCCTTATTCTATGCTTCGAGCTCCTTGACCGAGTTCCGCGAAGATACATAATTGAAGACCGGAGCAGGGCGAAGGATAGACGGATCTGAAGCAACGAAATTGTCACACTGTAAGGAGTGGTCCTTCGGTGGGCCAACATGGCGACAAGTCACTTCAAAACTGTCTAAGCAGCTGGTCCACTACCTCCAGCCCAAAAGAAGACAAGTTGGAGGAGGAGGCATACTCAACTTTGTGAAGACGTTGCCCGTACTTCTGTCTCTTTTCAGCTCCGTGCTTCCGGTAGACGGAGTTCATGGCGGCAGAGTTTGAGTTGGTGTTGGTGTTAAAGAAGCGAACGTCAAAGAATACTCGCTCAGATCAGCCACCAAATTTCCGCTTGCAGCAATGTCGAGTTGGACATCGTCTGCTTGGTTTGCTCTTAAACCTTCCAGGTTCCCTCCACTAAGAGGAAGCAATGGAGGCTCCATCAAAACTTCATGACATACCTCTCAAATGGTTCATGCAATGAAGTAACGCACTTCGTCGTGTCAAATTGCCGAAAAGCCACCAGTAGTGCATCAGAGTGCGTGGATGATGGAAAACGAAACGCCACAAACGCAGGTTGTCGGCAATTTGGGGACTGCAGACACGGCGTCCCGAAAGGATGCCTTCGAAAGACCAAAGGTGTGCATCGCTAGGGGGAGTGCTGGCAGCCAAGAGGAAGCACCTTTCCCGGTGACAATGTCCTTGTTACATTGGATTGAGGATGGTTGATTTTTCGTCACATCAGCTGCATGATCTGAAATCAATTGGAGCCGTTTCTGGTATGCCTAGACCTTGACTTGAGCAAGATTCGCATAGAATTCATCACATTGGTGCGGGTCCTGGATGCACAGGGCTGTAACAAGGGGAGCTGCATCTCCTGAGATATCATATTTTCAGCCATAGCTATTTGGTCAGAGCAGGAATGACTAAACCGCCAAAGTGGATAGTTAATGACAGGAGCCGCCACACATCTTCACTTGATGGTGCACGCCCAAGAACGGTGGGAAGCAGATGCGACCGTGGCATCCTCCAGTTTGGAATTGGCTCCATCAACAGTGGGGTTTGTGCGTGCCACGTACACCCAACGACCGTCTAGCCCGTGAGACAGAGCAGCAGAAACAGTGCGTGGTTGCCTCTGGGCGATATGAGTAAGGCGAAGAAGATCCGACGACCAATCTTCAACTTGGTGCGAAAAAATACCAGATACAAATGAATCAGAGCCAATCGCAGCCCGAAGGTATTGCCGACCATCCTGAGTGACTTTCACTTCTGTTCCGGCAAAGGCAGATACTGCTGTAATATAGGTGCTTGGCTTGGGAACAAGCCATGTCTTTTTCGCTTTCGGATAATATCCACAGGCTGGCCCCTTCTCAACAAGAAAGTCTCACCAGGAGCGAAGGTGTTGGTTTACTCCAGCCGCAGAACTATGATCTACAAACCAAAATTGAGACGCAGAAGTTTCAACAAGGGATCCAACGTGTGTCCTAATTGCTAGGACGTAAAACACTATTGCCAAAGGGTTGCCTTCCATTGTACCTTCTCCATACAAGAAAACCTCACCCATGACAAAAAGACGGGCCTGGGCCCAGTAGGTGTTGATAATGGTCTTGGCCAATACTGGGTATAAGCGCTGAATGTTGCGCAGGGCAGCCACAGCTCGGTCGAGACTGTTGAAGGCGTTTGATACATCTGCCATGATAACCCATTCGCAATGAGTCTCAGCAAACATGGTCTAGAGGGCGTGTACAGCGGCCTCACAGCCAGCAGGCTGTCCGGCACACAACTGCAACGTGCCAGCTGCAGCTTGAATGGCAGGGCTGGCAACTGCCGTGACGGCCTTTGGCGAATGATGGTCTTCCAAATGCCGATGGGGTGTATGCCTGGACTTTTGTCCAGAGGGATGAGGCGACATAAAATGAATGCGGACAGGCCTGAGGGGTCAACACACTCGGTTGCTATCCTTCATGCAAAAAGCTCCATGTTGCAGAGGTTTCTCGATGATCCATGGATGGACGTGCAAAGGAATCACCACTGGGCCCCATCCAAATCGGACAGAACAGCTGCTTCTTCAGTTCGGAGGGCAGTTTTCCTGATCAAATCGCCTTGATCTGCTCCATAAGAAGTGGATGAAATGGCTGGGCCAAGGGTTCAACTTCCTCTTGCGAGGTAATGGCTTCTCGATGAAGTTATTACTTCCGGATGTTTATCTACGAGGATGTCACGGACAGCGCAACTTCGACTAATTTCCTTGTTTAGAGGGAGCACTTGGGACAGCCAGCCGCAGTGCAGCTTTGGTTTTGCCTTGAATAATCAGTTTAGAGAGCACTTGGACAAAGTGGCCGCTGCCCGACGTGGAAGGATGACTGTTGCCTCGTCGCGACCATGCTGACGCTTGGCTAGGGCAGTCTGAATTCCTCGATCCTTGCACGCCAAACTGTCATTATTCCCTCGTTTCCAGGAGGGCAGCCTAAGCACGAGTGCGGAAACATGATCAAAACTCACTGTGGGGCCTTTTCAGGATTAAGATGGGGATGACGGAAGAGGCTTTGAGAGCTACACCCCAAAAGCTGATCCTTCGTAGTACGCAATTTGGGGCCTAGCGAGCTCGTCCACGAATTTGATTGATCCTGAGAGCCTATCTGACAGGGCTTAAGGTGTGAAACACATACCTTTGGGGGTATGCCAAAAATCTCCGTATTTTTTCTTACTGTACTCGCTGTGTGCCCATGATCAGGCCCTAAAAATGCTGCATTTGAATACTCCTTGGCCTTCTTGGCGGAATGAACACTGAATAAAGGTCGAAAAATGGACCCCTTCGAGGAGCTAGAAGATGGAACTTGCTTATTGTACAGGATCAGAACCAAATTTTTTCTTCCTTTTTTACCGTCGTTTACCACACCCTTGCTGCGCCAAGCGATCCCTGCACGAGAACTCCCCAAACTCCCCAAAATATCTCCTTTCAGGGGAACGTTTTCTCCCACCATAACCGCAACAGTGAATAATTTTTATTAGCACAGCAAGCACAGTGTTCCTTGGGCGTAGGCCTGAAGCCAGACACAAAGTAGCGACCAGGTTTCTATCGAAGTTCCATCTTCTGGCCCTCTGTGCACTGCACCCAGTTCAAGGCTCCTTCCTCAGTCAATTCGTCCATCTATTCGTCGCCCTTTTTGTCACCCTGTCAACCTGTCAGTCGCTCGAACGCTATTTTCAGTACCTTGTACCTAGCTCGGAAGCCAAAATTGCCATGGTTACCTCCGCGCCGATAGACTGACAGCGACGTCGACCGCGCTTCATACCAATGTATGCAGGCCGCTGGTACGCACACCGGCAGTACTAACCAGCAGCAGCAGGCCGGAGCTTGGCTGGTCAAGAACTCCTGTCTTTTAATTTTAGCTTTGCTAGAGACAGGAGCGCTCTTGCCGCTGCCAAGAACAGAGGGAAGAGGCGTTTTTTGACCGCGAACTGATGATGGAGGCGCCGAGATCGTGACCCTCTCTCTGCTTTGAGCGAAACAGACGTGACCTCATAAACCGCACCTTTGCAATCTCTGTTCTTTTTTTCTTTTTTAAACTTTGCTGGGGCTGTTGTGCTAATTAATTGCAACGCTAAGTCACAGTTCGAAACTGCAACTCACCTAAAAAGTGATGTCATCCTGGGCAGCGTCGGTGAAAAGTCAAGCTGTCTAGATGCACAGGACGGGGCGTTGAGAGGCTAAGTTATTTTGCGTTGAGTAGAACATTTACGGTATTCAGGCAGGCTACATTGAAGACGAACACGCTGGGGTGAGAGCAGAACTGTATCTGAGTGTCCATGAGCAAGCGGCCCTTGGCTGAACAGGCCGACGAGCCTCGGACACGGACAGGCGAGACAGAAGCATGTTCCAACAATTTCCCGGCTTTGGAGTAGAGTTCCTGGTCCCTAAATTTCGCTCCCTCCCTTCTTTTGCCGAGCACAGGAGCTCTTCGTGAGCCATCGCTTTCAGTCTGAATTACATGACACTGACTAGCGACTTGTTGCACACAGTGCATGCAGCGCAGATGTATATGTAAATGTATGTACTAGCTTCGAGTCCGCGGTTTGCACGCGCATATGTTCCCTGACTGGTCGCATACATAGTCTACACGTCCCACGCGTTTCGGACCAGACAACCCAGTTAGCAGCCGCCATATTGGATATTGGCCGGCGTTTCACACCTTAAGCCCCCTGAGTGCATGCTGACTGGCAATGACTGATACGACCTTTTCGATATGTGCGAAGCTTGAAAGACTTTGTCTTGCGTCTTTACACTGTCTGCTCACTCAGTGTATGGGCGCTGGTGCTTGATGAACAGCATGTCATTCCACAGCATGGCACTGTTTTGTTCCTCGTCCTCTGCCAACTGGAACATGCTGGGATGCATCCAGTACGGACGCTTGAAGGTGCATGACCTAACTAGAGGGATTTTCCGTTCCCCTTGCTGCTGCAGATCCCACAGAAGGTATAGATATTGCATGGGGTGCTTGCAGAGACAACCAGCACCTACAGGAAACATACAGTAGGCAGCGGGAGAGGAAACGTGATCGACGTCTGTGCTGGATTGAGAAGGGCGATGAACAGCCATTACCACCTTGTACCAGATTCGTGCAGGACACAAAGCCCTCACTGCAAATCGCACCAGAAGACATGTAGAGTGGAATGCGTTGTTCACCTCCATGGATGAAACGTGTCCGACCTCTTGCTCTTCTCCCAAGCACCATTCACTTTCATTCTTCCATCTGGCAGGAACATATCGACAAGCCTGAGCGTGAATGGAGGAATACTGGTAAGAATCTTTTCCCATGCATGGATTGGCACATTGAAGGGCCCAACTCTTCACAGCCAAGTACTCTGTTGCAGAACCGATCCGATCCGCCTTTGCCATAAAACATCTTTGCCGAGAAGGAACCCGGAAAGAAAATGAACACAGCCACAGATTACTTCAAAAACTTCCCTTGTACAACGCCCGGTCAAAGCCTTCAAGCTAGTGCCAGTTCAGGCTATGCAATCGTGAGCGAAAGCCTCTGGTGTGGTCGCCCGACAAGGCGAGTGCTATCTCTGTTAAAAATTGCTGCCGCCAACCGTGCAATCGGCCCATTGGACATTTTGCATATTGACTACAGCCTTATATCTCAAGATCTGTTTAGCAGGGATTCTTAAGCAACTCAGACCTGTCTTTTTGTCGCCGGGGTCACATTAAAGTGGCTAGTGCTGTGAAACCTAACAGTGGAGATTATGGACCAAAGGCGTGAATGCCGTGTTAAACTTGCCACATTAAATTGAAGAAGTGAGAATAAGGATTCTCCAATTACTCAAGAGCTTTACATACGCTGGTCAAAGTATCCAACGATGAATGTAAGTTTTCCGTCTGATTACCTGCTTCCGTTGCTGCACATCTGCTACTACCATCTTTTAAAACTTGACCACGATTCTCTGAGCAAGTACATCTGTATGATCCAACAACATTGTGACAATATTTATTTCCCTGGCAATTGTTCACTGCAGTTTTGCATTCGTCAATGTCAGAACATTCTTCTGTCGAAGCATTCCAAACAAAGCCAGATTGGCAGCCGCATTCAAATGACCCATTGGTGTTTATGCAAACTGCATTTGTAGAACAGCTGTGTGTTAATACTTGTGCAGAACATTCATCTACATCAACACAGTGAAAGCCGTTTCCAGTAAACCCTTGTCGACATGAGCAAACCACGGCCGATCTTAAAAGTGATTCCTCGCCGATAAGATTGCAAGTAGCAAGGCTGGAGCAGTTATGCTGTTTAGTTAAACGCGGATCAAAATCACAATGACTTCCATTTCCATGGTAATGACGGCCACATTTGCAAAGCCAGCTGCCCTTCAAATTGGTACAATTAGCATGTTCATCACAATTGTGCAGACTACTCATACACTCATCCACATCTTCACAAGACACTCCATTTCCGCTGTAGCCTTGGCGGCACGTGCAACTCCAACTCCCACTTGTGTTTGTGCATATAGCTTGGTTATGACAGTTGTGCTCTCCAGAACTGCATTCATCAATGTCAAGGCAGAGTGGACCATTCAAGCGGTATCCAGAGGTGCAGTTACATTTCCAGCGTCCTTGGGTGTTGATACACACTGAATTTTCAAAACACTGATGTTGACGTGTTGAGCATTCATCTATGTCCACACACATTCCTCGGGAACCGACCACAGTCCATGTGAACCCAGGATAGCAAGCCTCCCCCAAACATGTGTAGGACCCCTGATTGTTTAGACAAACCTGTCGATCACGGCAGTTGTGTTGGCCCGTTAGGCATTCATCAACGTCTGCGAAAAGCCAAAGAAAAACGACTGAGTGAAAGAAATACGAAACTTCTACTAACGGGAGGGTTAAAATCTTTTCACCACAATTTCAATCTGAGGACACATGTACCTCATATGCCATTCCTCTTCAAGCTGCAGTAAAAATCAGACAATCTAGTGAGCAATGTAACGTGGCTACCCTTATTGCTGTGTGTGTGGCATAGGAAGAGGCCAGGTCAAAACTCTTCACTATTTTTGTAAATTGATTTCAATGCAAGCATAACCTAACCTGCTCTCTGAACCCTAATTTCAAATACTGCTTTTTCTCAGTCCGCTTTAGATTTTTAGCCCCTCCACTGTTTGTATCAGACCCCCTCCCCCAGATTCAGATGCAGACCATACTGTCATCACAACCCAATACTGTAATATTACCCCGTCAACCCGTCAAGTCCTCCCTCTGAGGGCATGTTTTCGTTTTCAATTTAAGCATTTGACTTCAATATCCAGTTTTCGCCTGGATGTTCATGTGCGTATGCATGTGTGCAGCCTCACCTCTATGTTCATCTATGTATCCATACCTGCAGCATCACCTCCATGTTTATGTATGTATGCATGCGCCCAGGATCGTGGCTCGGGTATAGCTTGTAATATATAATAAGGGGGACAAGAAGCAAAACGCCCGAGATTCACGTGTAGTTTAACCTGGGTGTCAATGCACTGTCGGGGAACGCTGTAGCACATAATTTTCACGGTCACAACACAGCCCTGAAGAAACTACCTCTGATTCTTGAGAGTTGTAATTTGATGTGGATAGACCCAAGATCTTACCCAGCGAGACTGCAGATCCCAGGAATAGAGCTCCAGTCAGGAAGCTCCACTTCTGACTGACACGCATGACGTTTCAAACGTTTCAAAGATGTGTTTTCCTGACGAGCACTGTTGATCATATAATCAACGGAAGCAAGACCTATGAAAGGGCAGGAGGGGCGCGTTGGACCGCCAGCACAGCTTGCAACCTCCCACTTCGCTGGGGAGGTGAAAGTTTGGCCTACCGCGTGTAAAAGCCGCCCATCCACTTGTGCGGACTCACACACTGAGCACGCGTAATGGCAAAGGCAAGAGCATAATTATGTCGATCCGGTCTCACTCTAAAGGCTGAAAAAATAACTATCAGCACTGCCCAATGTTTTTCAGTCCGGTCGCTTGCTTCCGGAAAGCAGAAGGAAGCATGACGTGCACGAGCTAGCTGCCAACTGCTGTTCAACGCTGTGAGCACGCATCGTATTTACTGCGCAGCACTTTCCTTTTTCCGCCTTAGTTTTGCTTGGTGAACATGTGGAATGGCACGGCAACTTCGCGCCCTCGAAGACTTGAGGGGATGTAGAGAGTTATACGGGGCGAAAAGCCGCTCCCGGTTAGTTTCTGCTTCGACGAAGTAGCGGAAAGGCGATCGGGGTTACAGGGAATTTCCATAACAGAAGGGACTTGGACAGGTAACATCCGTAGCTGAAAATTGGCGGAACAAAAAGAGACACTACAATGCAAGAGTAGGCAAAACATTCGCAAAGCTGATACTCAGACGGTCGACACAGTGCTGTTCTATCCTAGGGCGGAGTAATCCAATACTGTGAAACCCTTCAATGAACTTATAAAACGATTGCAAATTCTAACCGGATTTAGGAAGATGGTAAAGTACCAGATAAAAATGACGACGAAATAGTGAGCATTCCTGACCGACTACTGCAGGACGGAGAAACAGGTCTGAAGAAGTACCCTAAATTTATCATAATCACACAAATGCCCTTTCGGGGTAAGGTTTCTACTGAAAATGACAAAGAAACCGCAAGCTTTCTGGACCGACTACCCACTACAGACTAATCAGTAACAAAGGTTATTTTATGATGTGGAAGGCACGGCTGGATTATCCTAACGCATTTCAGACAACAGTCCTCTTCGAGTAGCGTTTTGCGTTAGGATTGTCTTTGAGTTTCATACTCTTCTCTCACCCTCCCATCGAATTAGACACGAAGACAAACGAGCATGTCCCAGTTTCATCAACACTCTTTTCTCCTCTATTATTTTCTTTGACTTCTCTCTCTCTCTCTCTCTCTGTGTTAAAGAACATTGTATAGTGGACTAGGCTGTAAGGTGAAATACAATTCGGTTGTTAGTATCGAAAGAAAAAACTTACAAAGGCAGCAGAAAGAAAAAAACAAAACAACGATGCGCTCACGCATCCGTTAAAAGGCTCAAG
>JAOWAR010187625.1:0-15716 GCA_028571005.1 Clathrina lutea | reverse complement strand
GCGAAAGATATTCACCCTCTCCCCTTTCGACAAACCGGGAGGGTAAAGCACCTTCTCCTTTTGGGCAGCATTGCGAATGTACGTCAGGACAGCCAACATCACCTCGTCAGGACTGCTCTTACAGGATGTAGCTCGCCGTTGATGACGAGTGTCATCATCGCCGATGTCTTCACCGTCCTCGATCTCTTCCAGCTGAAGGTCGAAGAGAGGGTAGTCGAACAGAGAGTCGTGCGCGCACTCCATCAAACCAGAAATCACGACACGAGAGTATTTTTCTGAGGAGTAGTCACATTAGGTAAGCCGACTGCCCGGGTATTATTTTTCTGTCTGCCTAAATTGACTACGGGTAGTATTTTTATGCCTGCCTAAATTGACTACGGGTAGTATTTTCCTTCGGGGTAATCAGATTAGGTTTGACAGCGCAACCCTCAGTTCTCTCCGTCCCTGGCCGGATCTTCCGTGGCCAAGGTAAGTTCCAGTTCTTCTTTCTCGGAGCGGGAAGGTTTGAAGTATATGAATGCAGTTTGCAATCAAAATCTACACCCGGAGCTGCAACCATCTAAGGACAAGCCCGTGCTCGATACCACATGCCTTGAGAGCCGTGACCGCGCTCGACTGTCCGCTGTCTACTATACATGCTATAATACTTCCCCCACAACAACATGGTGAAAAGTGCCGATTTGCGTGACAGTGCAGCCGCAAATAAGGCAAGTCAAACTACATACATTTTCCACTTTTTAACCCTATCACAGCTTATATATACCTACCTGGAAGATCCTTTGTAGGGAGGTATATACGTGTAAAGGTGGCCTTCCTTTATATCTTTTCCACATCATTGGCAATAGAGAAATTGGTCAGTCCCAAGAAGTTGTACATTTATGACTTTTGCCAAACTTTTGATATTCTCAGTTCCGTAGTCATGTTATGGAAAAGACAGCCTGGTAGACAAGAGGATAATAGAAGCTCAACATAGCATCTACTATTCAACTCTGGCCGAATATATGTACTAGCTCGTGATAAACTTTTGTGGTGTGGTTGCCATGGATGATATTGGTGTCTGTATTACTCTATACAGCATCTCAGACCAAAGCTGTGTGCGCCTTTCGGGCAATATGCGACACTTTATTCCTGGACAGTCAAAATCCTTTGAAGTCTATCACCTTCCTGACATTCGTACTAGACTTAGTGTGAAACATGAGGCAGCTGATCACCTAAATTTAATCTTACTTCAGGGTAAGTTGTATAATTAAGAAGCTGAGAGATGCTGGCACTCCTCAGCTGAAAGGTTGTTCACACTTTAATACCTTACCTAATGCCGTTGTAAAGAGAATAATTAAGATGTCTTTTCAGAACCTTGCCTTCCTGTTTTCGTGCATCTTTGGCAATGGACTTGTACTAGTGATCGGTGCAAGAAAGGAGTTTACTTCCTGAGCTGCAAGTAGTTGGTCCTGGTTTTGTTCTAAATTGTGACTTCAAATGTGCCATGTTTCTGGCTGCTAAATATAATTCCTCTGTGGGCTCGTTCTGAAATGCCTGGGACAGGTGAAGCGTGAAAGGGACTCGCTGATCAAAGACAAAGCAGCCCTACTACAAGGCAGAGCGATTTGCTGCGGAAAGAGAGGGAGGACTTGGTCACGGATCATGGCAACCTGGTCAAAGAAAGGGAAAAAGGTAAAGAAGGTCTTTTGCAGGTGACATATTCATTCAGAAAACTAGAAATTTTCCTGTGAAGGAGAAAGGAGGAAATCGAGGACTTGGTATCCCGGAAGGACGACCAGATTTCTAACACAGAAGCCAAGATCTGCAAAGGGCTCATGGAATTTGACAAGGCTCTTTACCAGGAAGAACAGGCAAAGAGCTAAAGCGAGGCGCACAATTCATAAGCCAAGTCAGACAATGTGATAGCTGATCTACATGTCTATAGTCACGAGTTTTGTGCATGAGCTGCACCAGCATATAGCAGGGTTGTGAAGCTAGTATATGGTATGTTTGTCTTTCAATTTCCATATCAGGAGACGAGAGAGAGTGAGGGTTCTGAAGGAAGGAGGTTGCAAACTACAGCATGGGATGATGAAATCACTACACCGTCATGTTTTCTAGCTTTACCTGATGAACAGTGATTTTCATGTTTCGTGAGACCTAAGCTGATGTGTAAGGTTCTACTGAAGGCTAATCAGACACCCACTAAATATCACGGTTGGTTCCCATCGTGCTAGCTTCCCCCACCTTCACGGTAGCACGATAGTCCCTCCTGTATGGTCTACTACAGGAAAACCGTATTTTTATAGTCCAAGGGATGACAAAGAAACTTGAAAAAGGAGAGGTCCGCTTCGACATACTACGCCATCATCGGTTCAAGGTTCAAGGTTCAAGGTTCAAGGTTCAAGGTTCAAGGTTCAAGGTTCAAGGATTCGGTCAGTAGAGATGCAAAAGCAAAGTGAAGAGGCAAGCCAGGCTGACGGCGATGAAGAACACGGCAATCAGAGAAAATGGGAGTTCCGTGACTAGATAGTGCGAGTGTGGTGAAAAGAAGCTGTCAGTATGGTGTTATTGCTATGTGAAAGGTAAAGGATGTAGATGGAGGTAGGGAGTAGGTATAAGTGTGTGTGTGTGTCAGGGTGTGAGTGTCAGGGTATGAGTACCAATGTGTGAGTGCCAGTGTGTGAGTGTCAGGGTGTGAGTGTCGGTGTGTGAGGGTCAGTCTGTGACTGTCAGTGTGTGAGTGTCAGGGTGTGATAGGGTGTGAGTGTCTGGGTGTGAGTGTCAGTACTAGTGTGTGTGTTGTGTGTGTGTGTGTGTGTGTGTGTGTGTGTGTGTGTATGTCAGTGTGTGAGTGTTGGGGTGTAAGTGTCAGTGTGTGCGTGAGTGTCAGGGTGTGTCAGTGCATGAGTGGCAGCGCGTGAGTGTCAGTGCGTGAGTGTCATGATCAGTGTGTGAATATCAGTGTGTGTGTCAGGTGTGAGTGTTAGGGTGTGAATGTTAGTGTTTGAGTGTCAGGTTGGGAGCATCAGTGTGTGAGTGTCTGTGTGTAACTGTAAGTGTGTGAGTGTCAGTGTGTGAGTGTCAGTATATGAATGTCAGTTTGAGTTTCAGAGGATGTGTCTGGGAGTGAGTAAAGTGTATAGATCATATAGATGCGGTGAGTGAGCCAAACTTGCGCTTTTTCTCTACTTATCAAGAAAGGGAAGATTGAGAAAGAATTGGAAGAACGTTTCGCCCACTGGGCTTCTTCAGTTCTAGCTGTTTCATTTAATTTTAGTCCAGGTGTTTACTTTTTGGAAAGTTCTCTGAGGTCATATCGCAAAAATAGGCTGCTCTGATTCCACTTTATCTGCACAGTGATATCCCTTCAAATCGTGTAATACCTTAGGCAAACTTCCCCAACTTCTGGGCCGCAGTTTTTGTACCCTTTTTGTCATGTAACGACCAAAAACCTCTTTCCTTTTCGCTCCTCTCTGCTTTCTGCTCATTTTCTCAATGAATTTAATTATTTCTAATGAGGTTTGACATTGTATCTGGTAAGAAAACCTGATCAGTTCGCCGAGCAACTCTCCGAAAGTCGTCAGTAGTTTCTTATAGATTTCATTCCTGAAGTGGCCTGGTTCAAGTTGGGACCAGTTTGCCCAAGGCCTCAAAATTACTAGAGACTAAACAATCCTGATAAATGGAGCAATAAAGGTGATGAACAGTTTTGCCATTGTTTGTTCTTGCCCAATCCAGTACCTTTGCTTGTGCTGTGCTCTCGTTTCTAGTTACCCTGCGCTGTCATCACACCCTTGCATACCTGCTTCAGTCTTCTGAAAAGATTCACTGCAAAGGACATTAACATAATCTCTTTGTACATGTATGATGTTGGACATGTATACTAAATAGAACGCCTACGACTGTGCCTTTTCGAGCCCATTGCAACTCTGTAGGTTTAACTGATCACCATGACGACATGGGGAAGCAGAATGCAAGAAGGTTGTTGAATTTGTCACAGCTCAGTTACATTGCCGACTTCATTGCTTGCGCATCATGTTCCAGGACTGATCTGATGGCCTACAAGGCAGGGTCGTTGGCATGCCTTTGAACGAGGAGTAAACATCGAAACTGGCAAGAGTGATCCTTGTGGGTCCTAATCTCAGTACAGGTTTTGCAAAGGTTGGCTGCCTTGTCAAGGAAGCATGGCATTGCTCTTGTTACAGGTGCTGTTCTGAGATACTCCGAGCCTGTTGTAGAGTAGGTCATTGATTCAAGTGTCATGCAGAGGAAGAAGCTTCTGATTGATCATTGTTGTCATTCACTTGGTCACGTTGTTGTTGATTTTCTGGAATGGTGGTTTTTCAATTTAGGTTGGCCGCTGCTTTAGCCTTATACAGGGCTCAGTCTGTGTCGCTGTCATGTGTATTTCCACCAGTTTCCATTGAAGTCGTAGATGTTTGACCCTCCGTCCGTCTCTCCTGCCAGTCTGAGACTTGGCCATTTGAATAGAAAGTCTACAATGTGCTTTTCAGTATGTCTCGATTTTTACAGTTTGATCATTGGACTTTGCTGGTAGGAAAGTGTCAATCAGGTCAAACTCTTTGAGGTTCTTTTCAGTGGAAAGCTCCTTTAACAGTCTAAAATCAAGAAAGGGAGACATGGTAATTGACGAAAAATCTAAATAAATGAACTTGTAGGAGATTAGGAATGAGTGTGTTTGCCTTGAAGAGGAGTGTACAAACTCTAGAGGAAATTCATCTTCTATAGCAGGAATCTCGTAGGAAGGCGAAATCAGTGTGTGTATTATTTTTCTTCTTCATCTGCAACTATCCCTTCCTTCCCATACCAGCCTGTGTAACAGTTCAGCTGTACAAATGCTGTGTTGGCAATTTGTAGTACAGATGTTAGGTTGAGATATGGAGTGAAAGATATATCCCTAAAAGAAAGGGAAGTGAAGCAGTGGAAAGAATGGAAAGGAACTCAGTGGAAAAAATGCCAGGGCCCCTTAGGCCGTCCAGTCTGGACTTTTGGGCCACAGTTTCACATTTGGATACCAGAATCCAGGCACCTAAAAGCTTCATCAGTGCACATGCATGCATGTATGCCATGGTGTTGCATGCGTTCCACATGCGTGGTTGGCATGATCTTGCGCCACGCTAGATACATCAATTTGCGTGATGACATCAACATTCAGAGCAGAAAACCAAACAGCTGCCAGGAATTTCTGTGCAGAACTTACTCACGAATCGGCCCAAAAGTCTGGACCGGGCAACCTGTATTTATTATAAGGGGCATTGGCATTTTTCCGCTGTGCTCCTTCCATTCTTTCCATTGCTTCATGATCACTTTCCTTTCTTCTAGTCATCAACTCTCCCAAACTTCATGAAAGACATATCAACCCCTCCCCCATGCACAAACCCGTTCACTATGCATGGCACACCAAACAATCAGAAAGACTCTACAAAGGAGTATCGAAGAAGATCGAGGTGACCGCACGGAGAAAAACACATCCGATGAAATTTTGTAGAAACTCAAAATCCATGCGGAGACACAAGACAAACAGGAATCAAGAAAAGAAACAGTTGCCTGGTATTCCGAGATTAATCCAATTAAGCAGATTATGCATTCTAACAATATCAGACAAGGCAAAGAAAAAATGCAGAAATCCAAACAATTCCATGAAAAATCAACCAGGTCAAAAGAGAGCCCAGAGAGAGAAAAAGAAAAAAAACCATGAAAAATCAGCGAGGTGAGGTGAAAAATCAAAGAAAGAGAACCCGGAGAGAGAGAGAAATGGACTAGGTTGCTTACGCACGTAGCAACTACAGATGATATGAAACTATGAACAGAGAGGAGAAAGGGAACGAAACGTGAGTGTAGACCAAGCAGAAATTTGACACAGCGAATCGAGTGGACCTTTCACAGCCTGCACTGCTACAGAATGTAAGAACTATCTACCAACGGGATGAGATAAACAAGACATCTTTCAACATCTCAGAAAGCAATAGTCCGCTGGAATTTTACTGCGGACCAAGGTGGACGAGAAGATCTCGAAACACGAAAGAAAACTGTATATTTGGGAACACACCGCACACCATCAAACAGACACAACAGAAAGAGAAAGAGGCACTGTGGTAGCACACTTCATGTACTCTTCTTGACAAGCGTCTTCACCTCTTTAACATTGGTTCCAGCACGGTCTTTCAGTAATCTGATCTGATCGGATGTCGATGAGCGGCATTGCATTTGTCTGCTGCAATCTGATGCCAGCTAGGTCTGCCCGGACCTCAGTCAGGTATTTCTCCAGCTGCTGCAAACGCCTGATCATACACACACAAAAGAGAAGATCTCTAAATGGTAGTAAGTACCCCTTTGCTATATGCGTATCTATGTCTGCAATTGAGTTAAACAATGTAAAGACCGACTATCCCGTAGGTGATGGCTGTAGTAGTGTCCACAGTGGTACGGGGCACATAGCAATGGCCCGTTGGTAGGGAGCTGGTACTCGTGCCCGGTTCTGGCCACCGATGACGTCACTGGTACCTGACGTCACACACGTTAAATCCTATGACGTAGATCCTGTGACATCAAATCTGTACCGTCAAATCCTATGACGTAAAGTCCCATGACGCAAATCCTATGGCGTCAAACCCTGTGACGTCAAATCCTAACCTTAATGTTTCGCTCAGCGTAACCCTAACCCTAACTGGGCCTAACCCTCGAACCATTCCAATCTAATCCCTATTTGCCGGTGGGTAAGCGCAGGAAGCAAAAACAAACACCATATTCGGTCGTGGGTTGGTAGGAACCATCCATCCATAGCGTCATCTCGTCCCGTACGATGAGGTTGTTTTTTGTTTTTGTGCTTCCTACCCAACGCCTGATATGGTCGCCTCTACTTCCCCTGGTCACACCCAGGTTGTGGTGGAGACCATGAAGGTCACAAGGGCAATTGTGTCGTGACGTAACCCTATCTCCATGGCAACAGGGTTGCTTCGGGCCCTGTTCTATTTTTAGATTTCCAATCAAAATTTTGGGTGTGGCCTTTATGAGCTCTATCGATCAGGTCAGTCTTGACGGGAGAACAAGAATGGCTCTCTCACGTGTTGTTTTACATTTTCAGAACTTTCATTTTTGACCAAAATCCAAGGCGATATTGTAGCCATAGAGCGCATGTGACCCTTCACAGATGGCATGTTACCTCTCATGTTTGTCATGTGATCTCTCGTAGGGGCCATCTGACTTTTATGGGGGTCACGTGACCTCTCGTGACCTTTCGTAGGGGCCATGTGACGTCTATGGGGGTCACATGACCTCTATTGTGGGTCACGTGACCTTTTGTAAGGGCAATGTGACCTCTATAGGGGGTCATGTGCTCCATGGGGCGATCTGGAAAGGCCTATAGAGAAGGGCTTCTTAGAGCTTGAAGGTTAGCTGTCTTCTACCCCAGGTCTGCGTATGACTCTGTACCTTGTCGTGGATGCTGTTCGCTTCTCTGAGAAGGTATTCAGCAAGGAGCTGGAACGCTTTTCCGAGACCTCGCGCTACCCTTTCGTCTACGCACAAGGTGGAGCCTTCTGCTCTTCTCTTGGCCCGGTCGCAAGATTGTGACTTTGGACGTATCTCTGCCCCTATCCTTGTTGCATCCTTTGCTTCTGAGGTTGAGAGACATACTGGTCGGATTCAAATTCTACCGCTACCATTTCTTTGGGCGCACGGAGGACATAAAGGTATCTGATGTCCACAGCGAGAAGTTCAAGACAGTGTTAGGATGGCTGCCAAGCGGTTTCGCTTCTGTTCCCATGGCATGGCCATTGTGGTCCCCAAAGCCAAGAAGGGGATGACCAAACACAGGGACCTGGACGCTGCGACGGACAAGCCTGGCCTCCTGGAAGTTTGTGACGCATCCTGCAGAATCATGCAAAAGTGCAGGGGAAACTCCTGGCTAATGTACCAAAGATTTGTCCGGGAATACGTCTGTGAGGACCACAGGTTTCGAAAGGACTTGATCTTCTCTTCCAAGGTCAGGCTGGAGCAAGGCACATTCACTGAAGATGAGCTCATCCAAGATGTTCAGGACTTATACAGAAGGAAGTCTGACTTTCACAGTAGGCCCTATGTGAGCATTGGATCCTGTGGTTGCTGCAACAAAAGCCACAACTGCTGTACCGGGTGTGGAGGCATCTTCTTCAGTGAGGAACATACCCCAAAATTTTCAGGCGGTTCAGTCAACGAGCATACTGGCTTCCTTCACATCTTTGAAGAGGTGATACGCCAAGCTAATCTACCCAGGAACCAGACAATATTCGATGACTTGAAGGACATATTCACTCCTATGTGCCCTAGCTTGTCTCTTTGACTCCCCCTCTCGTGTTTTGTAATAGAAGTGTGTCTACTCAGTGCAGCTCATGCTTGTCAGATTCGTGTGTCTTCTCCTGACGTTATGCACCTTTATGCCACTGTCTCAATATTCACAAGCATCTCCGAATATACTCAAAATCCTTGCAACTGCAACCAACAACTGGAACGAAGGTTGACTCTAATGTATTAATAAACTTCTGAATATTATATCAATATCTAAGGGCATTGATTATGTGAGATATCAATGAAAGAAGAGTAAGTTAAAATAGCAACAGGACTGGACAAAACACACACTGTATTAACCACGACCAAAGGTAAAAGAACAATTTAAGGCTAAGTATATCTATCAGTCTAAACAGCACAGAGTTTTGCTAAGGAAGGTTCGTCGTCACAGTCCACGCATTGAACAGTGGCGTGAACTTCCTTCACCTCCCTGAAATACTCCTCCACCTTGAGCCTGCCCTTGACCATGCTGGTGAGCTGGTGGGACGTAAACCTGTGCTTCATATGTTGGTGCTGAAGCCAGGCGAAGAAGGCAGGTTCATCGGGGCAGAGACCATCCTGGGTGCAGTCCTGGAGCAAGGAAGACATGTGACCCTGAATACCCTACTCCACAGGGTAGGCCTCTATCACTCTGGTCTTGATGGGCGTTTCGGATGGAACCCCAGGCAGTACGTCAGGAGACTCAGCAGCCCATTTGTTCAACAGGGCCAGCCCTGCGTTGATGGCCATGTCCTTCTCGGAGCAGATGTCGTAAATAGATCCTGGAGGCCCTGGACGTCCTCATTGTTGCACGGCGTGTAGAGGTACAGCACCCGGCGCGCCTCGTGCGTGTCTTTGTGCAGGACGACCTTGTGATATTCATTCATCAACATCATTATTCTGCTGTAGATGGGCACGATGGAACTGGCCTTAAGCTTCTCGGCCAACTGCAGCTCATTCTCCGTGACCAGAAACTTGAGACGTTCCACCATGTTCTATGGCACACCGTCGACCTTGTGGAAGGCCACCAGGGGCTTGTTCTTGAGCAGGTTCCGGCTGTATTCCCTCTGTAGCTGCTGATAGTGTCGTTATGTCCCCGACTTCCGATCCTGCCAGGGCGGTGGTCAGGATGGACATAAGCATGGACTTGCCAATGCCCCCCAGGCCAAGCAGCCAGAGCATGTAGGGTGGTCCCTTGCCCGAATTCCTCTTCAGCTGGCCGAAGAAGGTCTTGAAGTGCCTGCCACTCGCTGCATCTGCCTTAAACCGTGTGTCCTTGAGCCGCTCCAGCATCTCAACGTCGTCGGGCATAGGCCTAGGCTGCCGGTAGATGGGCCACAAAAAGATGTGGGCGTCGCCCACCCTCACCTCGCTGGGGTTGTATGACAGAGTGCGCCTCTGCCTGTGTGGGGTGATATCACGCAGCGCCAGGGCCTCCTTCTTCTCCCCTAGAAGAGAGAAAGCCCTTGACCGAGTGGCCATAGTTGACATCTCCACAACTTCCACCTCCTTGTCACCCCAAACGACCACGAACTGACCTCCCGTGAAGAACAGCAGGTCCCTGAAGACGGTCTAAACATCTGCCCAGCACAACTGCAGGGCGATATCATTCCAGGTGGTGTATGTCTTGATGGGACGGTCCTCCTTCATCCACCTCCCGTCGACCTTGACCAGATCGATGTAAGTGTGCAGTCCTGTCCGAAAAAAGAAAAAGGAGAGGAGCAGACAAGAAAAGGTTTAGCGGAAACAAGTTAAGCAGCCAGAGAGGCAGATGTACACGGAGGTAACAGCAAAGGGAGGCAAGAATCCGCGCATGACAAAACCTCACCTCCATTAATATCCTCACGCAGGCTGCAGAGACGAGCCGTAGTCACTGTCCTCCAGTCCTTGTCAAGGGATATGGATGGATGCTTGTTGTCCGTGTCTTGGTCCATGTGGCCCGGCTGCCCATTCAAAGGGCAATGTGCCCATCTGCCAGCGCCTGGAAGCCTCAGTAACTATGACCATCTTGCCTCCTACCATGTGGTAAGCCACCATACTGTCCTCATCCATGAGTACGAAAGAGAAGTTCTTGGCAAAGTCCAGCAGCTCCCCTGCTAGAGGGATGTACTTCACCCTCATGGACGAGGAGGGGATAGGCCTGGAGGGACAGCCCGGGTTGGTCAGAAGCCGATGAGACTGATAAGAGGGCCGAAACTCGTCGGCCTCATCGTTGTCACTGAAGAGAGGAAGACTGGGAGGCTGGTGAGATGGTATGATCTCGTCGTCCTCAAAGTCGTCGCTGACCACAGTGTGCTGATGACGACACCAGCGGGAGGGTATGCAGAGGTCGTTGTCGTCATCGTCGTCGTCGTTGTCGCCGTCGTCGTTGTCGTCGTCGTCGTTGTCGTCGTCGTCGTTGTCGTCAATCCCAAGTACTGGCTGATGGTCTGGCTCAGCCCTCTCTCCCTGCTGGTCAAGAAGCTGGGCTAGACGGGGGCAGTCACGAAGCCAGGGGGCCTGCACGGGTAGAGCTCCAAAGTTGTAGCCCAACCAGTAGGCATCAGCACACTGCATGGGCTGGTAGACTGTGTGGTCCACCTTGGAAAAGGCACCCACGACATAAGCCTTGCCACGCATCAAGTCGAGACTAGTAGAGGGGAGGACACCCAACCATGCCTTCAGGACTTTGGGCCTGTTCCTTTGCTCCTCAGACCTGAAGTAGAAGTGGAAGCCTCCTCTCCTGGTCTTCACCTGCAGAAGGACGAGAGGGAGAGGAGATAGATCAGTCTTGATTAGAAGGGCAATAGGCAAGGAAGAGTTCATGACAAATGGACAGACCAAGACAGAGAGAAAGCAGATGAAAGCAGGCGCCGGTTGTGAGACCACACCCCTCACATCTGCATCTAACAATAGGCTAATGGCTAGGTGTCATCATGCTCACCACTGAGTAGGTGTGTTCCTTTGGCAGGTAGGCAGAGACCATTTGGATAAGTAGAGAGTCTACAGCCCCAGCAGGCGAGACACAGTCTATGTCCAAGATCACAAGGTCATTGATGTGCAGGGGCACTCCGCAGTTTGCCCTCCCAGCGACCACGTCTTGTCTGACCTGCCGCTGGTAGGAGGCATCAGCCACTCGTGCAGGCACGTCCGGTCCATAGTAATCACGGCCTTGGGGGATCTTGCTGTATGCCCTCACAGCCCACAAGTAGACGCCCGAATAGAACTCCTCTACCCCTGTCCATGGGGTTTGACTCCTGCCCCCTTGCATGGAGCCCACACCATCCTGCTCCAGTCGATGAGAGAAGGACCTGATTTGCCTCTGACTGGACCTGACGGATTGACTTGCCCTGAGGGATGGACTTGACCTCGCGGCAGGAGTGGACCCTCCAGCTTGACAGGTTCCTGGCTGGTGCATGGCCATTGCCGGACCACACAGGATTTAAGCACTACCTGGCCATGAAGAGCTACCAGAGAGTTGAGACTCACTAGTTGTGTGTGAACTGACACGAGTGGATCCTGGAGAAGCTGATGATGGCTACTCTGTCCGACGCTAGGCTGTTGTGGTATGGTGTGGACTCGATGTCCTCGACGAAGCTGGAGGGAGGCGTCATGATCCCAAGGGTAGTGCTGGTGTCCATGGCTGAGGCTGGATGACCTTGGCTGGGTCAGGTTTGGTTGCCACTGGGGGTCCTTATATATCCTCTGAGAAGGCCCTAGTATCCTAGTGGACATCACATGACCCCAAGAGAGGTCATGGGATGCCTGTTGGATAGTCTCAACCACTGATTGGGGTAGTGTGATGCCCATCAGAATGCCTGATCCCTTGATCAGGGTAGCGTCACGGTGGCGCCTACTGGAGTGTCCAGCACACTGATGGGGTCATGTGAGGCCTATCGGAGTGCCCATCCCATTAGTTGAGGTCATGTGAGGCCTATTGGAGTACATGCGCAACCCTCTGAAAAGGGTTATGTGACTTTTATCACGGTGCCGACCCTGGGGGGAGGGTCCATGTCACTCCCATACTCACAAGCAACAACAAAATCATGATCAACTAGAAACGATAGATTTATCTGATCGGCGAAGGAATGATAGGTACATAATATGAATGGATAATAGCGACATGAATAAGATGGCTAATGATTCAGGGATACGGGGAAGTGACATCAACTGTGAGACTGTGGTTTGGGAGGAGAAGGGGGTACAGAGAGATACTTTTAGGGTGAAGGGAAAATATAAGGGAGAAGGACCACGTGGGGCAGAGAGGGGTGAGAGGGCTGAGGAGAGAGGGGCCGCGAGAGCCGAGGAGAGACAGACGGGGAGGGAGATGGGAAAACGACAGGCGATGTAGGGTATGAAGGGGTGGAGAGAGCCTGAGAGGGTGGAGGAGAGACAGAAGGGATAGGGATTAGAGAAGGGAGGGGACGAAGAGAAGGCAAAGGAGAAAAGGAAGGGAGGGTAGAGGAGGGTGGAGATACAGAAGGGATAGGGGAGAGAGAAGGGAGGGAAGGAGAGGGAATAGGGCGAAAAAGAGAGGGGCGGGGAGAGGGAGCGAAGGAAAGGGTCTAGAACGAACATGAGAGGGACGAGGGGAGAGAGAAGTAAAGCAGGTTGAGAGCTTGATGGACCAAGAAGGTCCACCAAATAGAATAGGGGAGGGGAGACTGTAAACTGGGGACGATCTTCGGCAGTGGCACAGGGAAGGCCGAACGTAGCCTTCGCCGTTCGGCTTGTGGCTGTTGCTGTTGCTGTGGCTGTTGCTGATGCTGTTGCTGCCACTGTTGCTGATGCTGTTGCTGCCGCTGTTGCTGATGCTGTTGCTGCCGCTGTTGCTGATGCTGTTGCTGCTGCTCTTGCTGTGGCTATTGCTGGTGCTGTTGCTGATGCTGTTGCTGATGCTGTTGCTGCTGCTGTTGCTGTGGCTGTTGCTGATGCTGCTGCTGGTGTTGCTGCTGCTGTTGCTGTGTTGTTGCTGCTGCTGGTGAAGGCGGGTGCTTGTTGTAGCCAGCCACGCCTTCCATACCACCCCTCCCTTGCTGTCCTGCCGCCTGACCACATCTTTCAAGTCATTCAGATACTGTAACGAGACAAGAACCACAATATGTTAGAGCTCCTATCCGCAGTAGGCAGGGTTTGTCCACAGGAGGACAGAAGAAACATCAAGGGATAAAGGCTCTATCCTAAGCATGGATGTGTTGGCAGTGGTTAGCAGGGTTATGATAAGGGTTGTACTTGCAGCTGGAAGACGAATGAGGAGCTGGTTGAAGGTGGTGCAGCTTCTCCTCTGCTGTTTCGCAGTGAAAGGCATTCAATGCCCACCTCGGGAAGGAACACGCTCAGGCCTCTGCAGCCTTGCAGTTCCTCGTGGGAGAATGAAAAGTTCGCAACACTCTCAACGGGCACGCCTTCCAGGGTTAACCTGGGGGCAAATGGCCGGTCACCAACCCTCAGAGGTGCCATTCTCTGCGCCCTGTCAAGAAAATTCAATGTGGCCTCAGGGTCGAAAGGAAGGCCTCTTGCCTTTTGCATCGCCTTTCTTTCCTCCTCGGCACATGAGAGAGAGAGGGGGGCGGGGGGGTTAGACCACCTGGGTGGATGCAACACTGGGAAAGAAGAAGAAGCGAAGAGGCACCCTGCGTCAAGCCCGAGGGAAGAGAGGAGGGAGAATCTTAACACATGGGAAGACTTACTCTCTGCCCTGATGGCTGGTCCCAGACGATAAAGTTGCGCAAATGATGAACAGCTGAAAAGAAGGTCAACACCTTATGTTAGCACATAAGAAAAAATGGACAGTCTTTGTCGAATTTAAGGAGAGTTGGAGTGTCAGGTTCTTGAGAAATGAAGGAAGATGTGGTTTGCACACTACAAAGCAATCACAGAGGACAGGGCCCCTTCCAAACCACAGGGCCCCTTCCTAACTACAGGGCTCCTTCCTAACCCCAGGGCTACCTTCCAAGGCATATCACACATTTTTAGAACATACCTAAGAGCAGAAGAGATCCAGGACTCCAAGCGCACTGAGAAGAACGAGGAACGATGGCGGACCTAGACAGGTAGGCAAGGTAATCAAACTGAAGGCAAGTGCTGGCACTAGGCATACTGTGGCCAAGTATACACCCCATGCTTAGAAGTCACAATACCTCTTTAGTAAGATATACAATTTCTTCCAAGTAACAGCTATCATAGAAAGTTTCCTGGCACCAAGATCTTTCTTTTGATGTCAAGATGAGCTAGTTGTGCCGTGTGGTTGCTGTGAAATCAAGCAAAAACCTTTTGCACAGACCGCATCGATGGTTGCCGCAAACAAAGAAATCCATAACTCTTAAATTCGCCCAGCAACAATTTTTCCCGGGACAACAGCTATCAAAGAATGTTTCCTGGCACCAAGATCTTTCCTTTGATACCAAGATGAGCCAGTTGGAGCGTGGGGTTGCGGAGAAATTAAGAAAATTGTTTCTTCACCAATCTGAGCGATTCAACAAGATAAAGCAAAACTGTTTTCCAGGAATTTCGTAAGATATGCAATTTCCCCCGGCCGGACAACGGTTGTCGTAAAAAGTTTCCTGGCACCAAGATCTTTCTTTTGGTACCAAGTTGAGCCAGTTGGAAAATGGGATTGCTGAGAAATTAAGAAAACCGTTTCTTAAAGATCCCTTGATAGTTCCTGTCATTCATGGAAAGCGTTCTGTCAAAATATATATATAGCAAGATATACATTTTCTCCTGGACAACAGCTGTCATAAAAGGTTTCCTGGCACCAAGATCTTTCTTTTGAGACCAAGATGAGCCAGTTGGAGCGTGGGGTTGGGGAGAAATTAAGAAAATTGTTTTTCACCCATCTGAGCGATTCAACAAGATCATGCAAAACAGTTTTCCTGAGTTTTCGTAAAATATACAATTTCCCCCGGACAACAGCTAACATAAAAAGTTTCCTGGCACTAAGATCTTTCTTTTGACACCACGTTGAGCCAGTCGGAGCGTCAGGTTTTTGAGAAATGAATGAAAATGTGGTTTGCACACTACAAAGCAATGACAGGGGGCAGGGCCCCTTCTTAACCACAGGGTCCCTTCTTAACCACAGGGCCCCTTCTTAACCACATCACCCCTCTTCCTTAGCGGATGGCCCCCTTCCTAACCCAAGGGCTGCCTTCCAAGGCATATCACACACACTTTCAGAGCATACCTTTAAGATCACAAGAGATTCAGGACTTCAAAGGTTGTGTCCTCCACGCAAAGAATGAGAAGGGAAACAATGGCGGTCCTGGAGCAACTCAACCAACTCAACAAGCGGAAACACAACTCCACCAACCGACGGACAAACCGACGATAAAACACCCAACGACGAACACACACACACAAACAACCCAACGGAACGAGTCACTGTCATCGGCGATATCGATGTCCCTGAACTCGCCCTCAAGACCCTGGCG
>JAOWAR010187514.1:0-15728 GCA_028571005.1 Clathrina lutea | reverse complement strand
GCCGCCGCAGGTTCGAATCCGGCTGAACGCTCTTTATTTGTCTTTTCAGCGTCTCGCCAGCGTTCTCCTTCTTTCTCAATAATAATAATAATACCCTATGTTTCTGGGATATTCCCACAAGCGGAAAGCTGCTAGGGGAAAGATAAAGTCTTGGCTTTTTCGCAACATCGTCTCAGCTTCTGTACTGCACTGAGGAGGCCACAAATGCCCAAACAGTACTGTGTGCAGTTTAACGAAATAATTGCTGGCATTAAGTTTAATGAAATTGCTGACATTCAGTTTAATGATATTGCTGACATTCAGTTCCTTCAATACCACAGAAACTGCTTTGAAATGATGTTTCAACTTTTCCAGGTTCTGTGACTACATCAAAGAATGACTTACTTTCCCATCCAGATACCGTACTCTGCAGGCAGGCGCGGGATGAAGAGAATCGCCTTTCCGGTGTCCACGTCAACAGCACCAAAACAATCACCTTCCCGGACACCGAACGTCCAATGGAAATATGATTCCTACGATGGCAAAATTTAAAAAAAAAAAAAAAGAAGGAAAAAAATAGGAAAGCGGCACCCCAGAAAGACGGATTTTCTTAACTGGTGTGTCCTTTTAGCGTTACATGTTTCTTCACATTTCTGGTGCATTATTCTATGGAAGGTTTTCCAAATTCAGCAGTCAATTCATTGAGGAAGCGGACGCTTCGCCAGTATCACCACTTAAATTTAAAAAAAAAAGAAGAAAAAAAACACCGCAAATATCACGCAGAAGAGAAGCATATCGATAAATAAGAAATTAAACAGGGAATAATAATAATGAGCAGCCAAAGTGAAACGAGAAACATAGAATTGATTTGATGAAAATAATTGAAAGAAGTGAAGTTCAATGTTTACAAGCAATGAAAGGTTCTCGCCGATGCCTAGTTCACTTTCCTTTCGAATTCCTCACTCGTAAAAAAAATGCTTCCAAGTATCAGGGCTAGAAAAATCTGGCCACCTACTCGCCAACGGCGAGTGGAAAGTTGTCTTTGGTGAGTAAATGTTTCCGCCTAGTTGCCAATTTGGCGACCAGAATATTGAGCCTGGTTCCATTTTGGCGACCGGCACCCGTTTGTGAGAAAGAATTGTTGGACAGCGATTGAGCTGTCTGAGCAGTCGACAAGCCCTGCCGGTTTAGCCAAACAAACTACACCTCACAACATGTACCGCATGTTGTGTTGGCACGCGTGAGCTACACCTGTTTCGAGTTACACCTATCAATGTGTGAGTCGCCCTTCTTTGTGGGTGATTATTTGTACATAAAGTAGACATCGTTTCGTTGTTGCGTTTTGTCTTTTGCAAAGTAGTCTGGAGTACATTCTTTGACAAAACATGGTGTCAGAAGTGGACGCTCTACCCTCCTCCCTCTGCAGGCCTCTTGAAGTGGGGAGCAGAGTCAGATGTAGCGACATCATGGAGGTTGTAGAGACAACTTTGGGAGGCATACGCCGTAGTTGCGGATCTCGAATCGAAGAGTTCGAAGTTTCAAGTGAGTGTATTTGTGAGCTGTATCGGAACGGAGGGTTTAGCGCTCATGAACTTGCTTCCGTTTAAAACTGAAGGAGACCGACAGAAACTGAACGCGGTCCTGAAATTGTTTGACGACTACTTCATCAGGGAGGAGAATATCGCTTACGAAAGCTTCAAGTTCTACTTGAAGGTACAATCGCCTTGAGAGTCGATGGACCAATACATCTCTGAGCTGCGCACGCTGTCAAGGACGTGCAAGTTCGTACAAGATTCGAATGAATTCAAGAACCAAATGATCAGGGACAAGATCATTTGTGGAGAACACGACGAGAATTTGCGTTGTAAGTTGCTGGCAAAGGTGATGAGTCATTGGAGAAATGCGAAAAATCTGTCGTGGAGTGATGATTTCAAGATGCCTGGCGAAGGAAATGTCAGTCAAAGAAGAACCAAGCGTGCATGTGGTTCAAGGCCAGGTTGAGTGTGGAGCCTGAGAACGACGGCACGCTGTAGGACGGTCCAACTGCCCTGTTACAGGAAAGACGTGCAATCGGTGCGGGAAACCTAATCATTTGCGATAACATGCCGATCGAGTACCAGCAGAGAGTTGTCGGGTCAAAAGTCGATGCAGTAGCAGAAACTGCAAAGATCCACGAATGTGGTCAGTGACCAAAGATTGGAAACTGAGTCCGAAGATGATGCCAACCTCGTTTGTGTCCATGCAGACGGCGATGGAGCACTTTCTATTGGCGAGTCAGGACCGGTACCGGTTTAATCGATGGATCGAGGAAGAGCAGGGAGCGGTCAAAAGGACCGTCAAGCAATTTTCGCAAAGATGCTGGTGGAAGCTAACGTTATTGATTTCCAAGTTGACACCGGAGTATCGTGCAACGTTCTCCGCAAGAGAGACCTGCCTGGGGGAACGATACTGTCTCCAGTATTCAGAACATCGACTTTCTACAACGGATCTAAGGTGAAGAGTCTCGGCGAATGTAACCTACAGTTGGAAAACCCCAAGACTGGGAATGTCTACAGGACGACTTTCACTGTGGTCGATGATGGAGTGACACCTTTGCTCGGTTGTAGGAGCCACAGTAGATCTGCAGTTCGTGAAAATTCTCAATGAGGACATCTACACAGCAGTCATGTCTTCATCATCCGTTTCCAGTTCGACAGCGCAGAAGTACGAGGGAATGACAAGGGAGGATTTCATCAGGAAGTATCCAAAGGCATTTGAAGGAAACGTAGGCTTAATCGAAGGACCGTTGCTTCACCTGGAGGTCGGTGGGACTGCAAGGCCGGTGCAAGTTTCAGCCAGGCATGTACCTGTAGCAATCAAGGAAGAGTTGCAAAAGGAGCTGACTAGATTGATAGATCTGGGAGTTATCGTTCGGGAAGACGGTCCGGTTGATTGGACATCGGTAAATTGTGGTGGCGCACAAGAAACATGGCAGACTCAGAGTATGCAGCGACCCCAGAGAGCTGAACAAGCACCTCCGGCGGACTCCTCATCCTGTACCTACAGTTGAAGGATTACTACCAGATGTAGGCAAAGCGAAGGTCTTTAGCAAATGCGATGTGAAGAATGGATTCTGGCACATTGGCCTAAAGAGCAACAATTGCTTGGATTAGAGGGTGTAACAAACATCCATGATGGCATTTTGGTAATCAGGGAAGATGACACCCTCGAGGACGCAACAAGATACCACGACCAGCGAATGGAATCCTTACTTCAACGCTGCCAGGAGAAAGGGATTGTTCTAAATGACTGTGACGGAAAGTTCTGTCTACGGCAGAAGAAGCTCCTCTTTATAGGTCACCTCTTCATGGAGGCTGGAATCATGGCAGATCCAAGCAAGATTTTGGCGATCAAAGACATGCCCGTCCCTCAAGAAGTGCTGGCCATTTTTAGGAATGGCAAATTACCTGGTGTGCATTTTTTGACAAAACACCGCATGCATGCAGCACTTTGTACATATGCACGCATATAGTCAGACTTACTGCAGTACAACGGTTGCATGCACGCGACTTTAAACACGTAGGAAACACAAATGTGTCTAGTGTTTGTTTGGTCGTCGGCCGTTGGGAGTGTACATGCATAGTGCGGATTCATGGCGCGCTAGTCATGCACGAGAGCGATTGATGTTCATGCGTATCCAGCCGGTGCAAGGCGCAAGCTGCAACATACATCCTGTTACGCATGTACGTAGATCGTAGTAGCTCTTACTGTGAGGAACAAAGAAATTTCCAGGCTGAAGTTTCATGTACAAGCCGCTTTACTTCTGTAGGATATGTAGTTCGCTGTGCAGGGCAAAGCTCATTCGTACACGACCACACCCAAACACATCCGGCCACACACCATCCTCAGTTCATGCCTATGCTCAACAAGAATATACGGAGCCAGACAAGACAGTTCGTTACCGGCTCCATGGCGAACCTCTTCTCATTCGGCTTCGTGCGAAAGCGCAGTCACCTACCTGAGGACGGTTTGCAAGATCAGTCCGCCGCTGCTGCTGAGAAGCAACCGAACGCCCCTGAAGCAAAACGCAAGGGGAGTGTGTCGAAGGAGTGGGTAGCCAAGAAACTAAGGACATATTCTTGGCTACGTTACGACAAAGGTAACTTGCCAAAATTCACACTATTTTTGTCTCGTTTGTCGTGAGGATGATCATTTCTTCGCTGGAATCCTTTTTCGTTCAGATGCTTGCAGTCTTCACTGTGACTTCTGTTCTGTCGCAACCACCCAGCACTGGCTAAGGACAGCTCGTTTGGGAGTGACGGCGGTTGCAGGTCGTTCAAACAAGACTCTATCGAGGCAAACCAGAAGTCCACGGCCCACCACGCCTGTGCCAGCGCTGTTGCGGCAAAGGAGGAACCTGACGCGGCACCACTAGCACGTAGCCTGAGCCTGATGTCGGACGAGGTGATTTATCGAAGGATAATATTGTTCAACACAGCTTAATACGTGGCCAAAGAAGAAATGCCCTTCAGTGACACTGGCCATCTTCTACTTCTTCAGAGCAATGATGGTGTGCAGGTTGGAGAACAGTACGTCAACAGGAAAGCGTGCAGGAGTTCATCGCCGCGATCGCAAAGGTGATCACGATCAACTTACAAAATCGCACGGACGAATCATCCTTCAGATCAATAATGGTGGACTCTTGCGATGTTGCAATCAGGGAGCATTGCAACCTGTACATTTGTCTCATTGATCCCCAAACACACAAGGCTTTCACGTTCTTGCTGGAGACTGCGTTCATGACTGGCACGACATCAGAAGACTATTTGGCTGCGGTGCATGACGCTCTCGATGATACTCCTCACTGGCGGCAGAAGATAATTGGCCTGGCAATGGAGGGAGCGAGCGTTATGAGAGGCAAAAGGTATGCCCTCGCAGTACGGCTGTAGACAGAGAGGTCCCTGGTCTTTTTGCCATCCACTGTGTTGCCCACGTGCTGCAGCTGGCAATCAAGGATGCAGCAAAGGAGCTGAAGTACACGAGAAAGTTTAATGACAGCTTAAAGTCACTTTCAGGTGTTGTACAGCTTATCTGATTAGATTGAAGTGCACTTAATTGATTACTAAGGTGGCAGATAACGTTGAACTGGAGAGCTAGTTAGTGAAGCTCACAAAGTTGAAGGAGCTCCGTTGGGCAGCTAGTGAAAAGAGAACAATGGAAGCGCTCCTGGCAGACTGGCCTGCAGTCGCAGTGTACCTACAGCGAGAAGCTGAAGATAAAATAGAGAGTGGAGCAGCAGCCAAAGGCTTCAGGAAGGTCGTCACCAGCTGCAGGTTTGTAAGTCTGTTGCACTTCCTGGTAGTTCTGTTTGCACAGCTTAGTCGGCTGTTAGAGATTTTTCAGGAGAACGACTTGCCCGTGAGCTATCTACCATTGCCAATCCAGTCAACGTGCAAGAAGCTGGTTAAGCTGAAGCAGGGATGGCGAAATGGCAGCTTCATGGAGAATTCTCTTGCCATGTATGACAAAAAGGCCTCCACCTTTTGCGGCATTATGTTGACGCAGAAGCATGCTGCAAGCTGTGACAGTGACAGCGCAGCACTTCTTGAGGCAACAATCAACCACATCGAGCAGCGCTTCCACCCAGTAACAGACAATGGCGTTGCTGCATGCTTGACCTTTAATCTGATCACCTGGCCGGCTGACATGGATGAGTTTGGCGCTGACAGCACCATTGCCCTCGCAGTAGCTTTCAACATCGAAGATCCTGATCACAACATCGATGAGCCACTACAAGAGGAGTAGCAAGACTTTCTAGACCTTGCTCATCCTGCCAGTCGTCGACCAAGGTCATGCCAGGAAGTCAACTGCAAGCTTCGCTCCGGTAGCACCCGCTTCCCTCTCCTTAGCCTGCTGGCTGGAATCGTCAATGGCCTGCCAATGCAAACAGCGTGCGTCGAAAGACGGCTTTCTCCCCTCAATAGATTGAAGGACAAGAAGAGAGCGTCGATGGATGAAGACAGCCTGCAAGACAGCATGATGATCTGAAGCAACGGTGTTCCACTGGAAGAATGGAGCAGAGCAGACTCGGTGAAAGCGATCACCATATGGACCAAATCAGGTCCTGGTGCACGCCATGTGCAAGGCCATGGCACAGGGAAGCGGACGTAAGGCAGCGTCTACGATCCTGAAAGAGAATGAACTGACAGCAACAGTGATATGGCTGTTGGCCGTTTACATTTTCTGTACCTCTTGCAAATACTTATGCTGCTCCTATGACCACTGCTATTCTCAATCTTCTCCTTCTTCTTCTTCTTCTTCTTCTTCTTCTTCTTCTTCTTCTACTTCTTCTTACCCTTGTTCTGCTGCTGCAGTGCTGCTAAACGTTTGGTTTATATTACTCTGTTGTTTTGCTTTTCTCTCCACCCTCCGGGCAACAGAGAAGTTCAATTTAGTAAAGAGCAATCCAAGCATGATGACACACAAGAACGGGCCAAGCGTGATGAAAACATGACTTTTAGACTCAGCAAAACACATCCATCAGTGCAGGTGCCATTTTTGCTGGTTACAATCTATCGATTTTTACAGATTCCTGTGTCTCTTCTAATAAAGGAATTTTTCATGAATGTTTTGTCATGCTATACCAGGCATAAGCTTATTGACAATGCCCCCTGGTCGGGGAGTAGTGAGAGCTACGGTTTTTGTACTGGCTGTCAACTCCATCATGTCACTCAGAAATTGTTTGGCACTCTTTACGAAAATCGTCCAACAACAGTCACATGTTTAAAGCACTAGCCCCAATCATCTCGGGCATAACTCCTCCGGGGGCACATTTTTGCTATCTGTTTCAACACCCATCTGGAATCCAGTGTGTAACAGCATTTACACCTCATTATGAATCTGCAAACTATGAAACCTGGTCATTCTGCTTGTCACGCAAAGGCAATTGCATATGTCAGACAGGCAACAACAATCATTAAGAAGTCAAAGGAGGCTCTAAGTGCATCTTCTTGCATGCATATGCGTTCTCACAAAGGATTTCTCTGAAAGGGACGTAGGAAGTGGGATCGAGAAATTCACATTCCCTGCACCAAACCTGAGTCCCAGAGTCCTTGCCAAGTTAGAGCCGCTTAGGATGAGGCTTGAGCCAGTGAACCTCAGAAAACGATTCTTTTTGCTTAATGCGTTTACTCCCCTGGGTATAAACTACATCATAGCAAATGAGCTGTTGCACAAGGCATGGCTGTGGTAAAGCAGTCATAACACCATCCACACAGCATGGTCGTTGTGCCATCACAGTACAATCTGTTTTTCTTGTCCTCAACTCTCCTGTTCTGATTGAAGCCGTTTTCGAAGTTTGGACAATCTGCCCTACTCTAGTTGGAAGAATAGACCTCACTTGGTGTGAAGTCTCCAAGAGTTGCTTTTGTTCCCCGTGGAGTATTCCTGTTGAGGGAAGTCCCCAAGACTGCTCTTGTTCCTCGTGGAGTATTCCTGTTGAGGGAAGTCTCCAAGAGTTGCTCTTGTTCCTCGCGGAGTATTCCTGTTGAGGGCCTTAGAAGCCTGCATTCATCGATGTTTTCAGATGCCACACAATCAGTAAGGCTACCCTTCACGTTCTTGGCTCCTCTTGAGACTAATTCTGCCACATAAGTTGCAAGTGGCTTCAACGGATCTGGGACAAATTCTCTGGTGCATGCTTTGCATCCATCAAACACAGCCCGCTGCACAAGAAAGCACCACCTCAGTTGTGGCTCAATGCCTCGTTTGTTCGAGGGAAAACTCTCCAGGATGCCGTTACACTTTTCAAAGCGAAAGAGCCAAAAGCAGATAAAGGCCAAAAATCCTCCAAAACTTCACACAAATGCAAACGCAAACGCATGTTCGGAGTGCAGCTCTCAGGACCATACACCGACTGAAACATTCTACAAGATGAATCAGCTCCGAGTCTCTATCTGCAAAGCAAATTTGTTCTTTGCTAATACTCCGGATCGATAACGTGGTGCAGACATTAACAAAGGACTCGCAACATTCGTAGCGATCACAACCTACAACCCCTTTTAGAGCATAGAGAGAGTAAAGGCATGTTTAATTCTTTAACCGATCGGCTCTTGGTGTGCTTAATGATGATTTTGAAAAGCGGGGTAGTCTCCCAGTTAATGATGGATCAACCATATTAGAAATGTTTTCATCTATCTGTGCTAGTTTGGAGTTGTTCACAAAACACCCTTTCCTAGCCTGTCAACGAGAACGTGTTTGGCAGTTCCAAGGAAAAGGCTGTGCATTGGGTCAAAGGCAACAAACCTGACACAATCATAATATGGCCACCTCATGAGCTCACTGTAACAAGCGTCATGTTCTTGCTCCAATTTGCCTCTTTTAGGTTCTGTCTGAGCAGGACGTACACGGCGAGCAAAATCTCTGTGTTTTTCACTTGCTCTTCCCATGTCTCTCTCATAGCCGATATGGTCCGGCCTTTCACCAAAACCTTTCCCTGGGAACTCGCTCAGTAACCAAAGAAACCTATTTTGCGCGCTCCCGTTAGTTCGGCAGCAAGACACATCAGCGCTTTCCTTCAAAAAACCTCTTGCCCTGCGTTATCACCTGCTCTAACTTGAGTCCCATTCCATAAATCAAGCAATTCATCAACAATAGGTTCCCGTGCGGGTTAACGTTGAGGTTTGGCCCCCTGGGACCAGGAATTAGTCCTATGATTATGACATTTTCTTGCCGAAAATGAAAGATGGCGAGGAAGATTGTTAACCACGAAGTGTATAGCGCCGACTGAGGACCAACTCCGCTTAGATGAACCAGTCAACATTCACCGCTAGTGACAAATTGTGTTTGAGACAAAGTATTTGTGACAAATTGTGTTTCAGACAAAGTATTTGTGACAAATTGTGTTTGAGACAAAGTATTTGTGACAAATTGTGTTTGACACAAAGTATTTGTGACAAATTGTGTTTGAGACAAAGTATTTGTGCTTCTGTCCATGCCAAAGTCATGCCAAACCCTGCCATATATACATCTCTGAGCTCATTCCCACCAGTCTCAACACTGGTGAGCCCAAAGGGGCCTAACATTTTCTACTAAGTCTGACCTAGATACTATTCGCTACTGATGATCTTGGAAAGAACAAACTGCTTTCTTGGTTTCAACTTCTGCCCTTTCTGCGTGGGGAAACTTTCCATAAGGGGCTCACCACATGGTGACCGCATGCGACACTGAGAGTGCAGTGGAAGTCTGAGAGAGTTATATTTTATTTGGTTTTCATGCCTGTTAAAGTTTTCTCATAAGCATCCTCGAAGTCATAAAGAGCAGAGAATTTGGGGCATGGGACCATTTTCTTCATTTTTGCGTGGTCAAAGAAACCGATGTAGCGCAGTACCCCTGGCCGGTTGCGGGGTATTCAGTTTGCTACTTGCAACCTTCAGAGTGTCTAGCCTGAAAAGCGCACTAGTACTCATACCAAACAAAAGCAATGACCAGAATGTCGTTAATACATTTGCCTAAACAACTTCTTGCGAAGCTCCAGCACCAACAAACAAAAACAAACCAAACAAAGTAACAAGGTTAAAAACTGCTTTCACAAAACCAGGCATCGTGACGTGTACCAACATCCATAGCGTTGTCGTCTTCCTCCTGCCCAACCTGCAACAAATTCTCGCCTTCAAATTTACTGTCGTGTTCCTCGGAGTCTGTCTCCTCCACCTCGGATGCGGTTTCATGATCAGATGGCGAAGATGGAACATCGTCGTCATCGGACATTTTATCGTCATCACTATCGAGGTTATTTGATGGAACGACTTTTTACAATCCACTCGCATTTTCAATTATAAGAACTTTATTGAATGACTCTAGGGTGGACAAGAGAAAAGAAAAGAGACGTTTCGGAGTACTACTCCTTCGTCAGTCTTTTATAGAAACAAGTTAGTTTTTACAGCCTCTCCATCCGCCAGATTAGAAAAGTCATCACACAGAAACTAAATGGAAAGATATTTCAACATCTGAGTAAAGAGAAATAGTCAGCACTTGCATCTTCTCGCATGATATAATGATTTCATTAACACTGCGTCTCTCTGCCTTTAGTTTAACCGAAGGCTGGGTACAAAATCGAAACAAAATGAACTGCAAGGACAAAGTCCAACCTAACCATTTTCATGCCTACTGGCTTCTTCTTCGAGCTTAATGCCTAGCGCATTATAAACATGCTAGCAACCTCTTCCGTGAGGGTGACCTCCAAGACCTTGAAGCTCAGGTTTCCCAGCGCTTTAGCGTTAGACTCTTCTAATCCCACAGGCATATCCGGCCTCCCAGCATGTTTCCGCTATATGCGGCTCTGTATTTGCAGTGCTCAAATCTAGGTCTGTTCTACCAGGCCAATCTGGGTTTCACAGTGTCCACCACCTTCCCAGCCAACCATTTGTTCCTGGATGATAGCGGAGTCGCACGGTTCAATTTCAGTCAGTTAAACCACATGAAGTCCCTAAACTCCTCGGATGCAAAGCACGGGCAGACAGGCTCGGCCAGGTATACTAATCTGGATGGCAGAATTTTTCTTGCACACACACAATTGGAATCCCTATTTTTCTTTCTTTTTTCCAAACGACGGTCGAAAAAGTTAGGTGGTGCACATACTCCCATTCCTTTATGCCAGTTACATGTCTGACGCTGCTTGCTCCGACGTTGCAGGCAGGTGTAACTGTAGCCGGTCTCAGTTGTCTTCGAAGCCCTGGAAATCTGAAGCAGTCGCTGGGCCTTTGCCTCTTTCCTTTTCTCTTGAAGGTTCAGTGAAACAGATAAGATGTAACTACAGTAGGAAATCGCCTCAATGCTAGATTAGATAATGTTCGGCCCTTTTGGGATTACAGTGGTGGCATGTTTATTTCAAAGAATGATGATAGTGAAAGGTGGAAGAAAATGTCGAGGGCTACCGCAGAGGTAATCCTGATTGCCAAAGTTAACTCCTTTGTTGAACTGATGAATTGTTGCTTGAAAGGCCAGTGCTCAGGGAATGGCAGTAGGCATTCCGATCAGTACGCTTGGAAAATGGTGGTCTGGTCTGCGTTGAATTGCTAGAAAGTTCCTTGAAGTGGCAGTGCTCGGTACTGGTAGGGACCTTTCCAGTCTGTACATGTGGACAACGGTGTATGGAGCCAGCCTTGAGGAAGCATGATTGCTGTCCCACATGAAGCATGGTTGTTGTGCCTCATGTCTGGGTTGTTATGAAAATGGTGGCCTTGTACTCATGCGAGCAGTCCCACACTCTGCATTGTCCATGCTGACTGCGGACACGAGTATAAAGTATTAGAGGTGCATGCCGCAAACCCTGTTGGAAGTGTTCTGTCTACACCCAAGGAAAGCAGGGTTGTGTACCCAATGGGAAATGGCGAGCTAAATTGGCTCTTGGGAAGGTGAGTGGAGCATAATCGGCAACGGTTTCGGATCGAGTGGTGTACATGACGGGTGGCCGACTGTGGGAATCCTAACCAGATAACTGCTGAAGGCATTTCTTCAACTAAATTCAAATAGCACAGAACACAAAATAAATTTATTTTTTGCATCAGTGGCAAATCTCAGGAACTGAAACACCAACACAAAATGAGTTCTCTTATGTGTAAGGTTTGTGTGATGATGTGTGAGAAAGTGATGTGTTTGTAATGTCTGAAATGATAAGCATGTGCCTGACACTGACAAAATATCATCGACACTTATTGTGAGAGACTTACATGGAGTGAGTAACTATAATTAGCACCTAAGTGTGCGAAAACAGAAGACGCGTTAGAAACTTCAAGCACTTGCATAACTCTGGTTCCATTGTAGGAATAAACTTTCGCTCCACAAAATGCAAGGCTGTGGCATTAGGAGCAAGACACACCACAAAAGATTGACTGGTTGTAGTTCCCAAGACGTTCGAAGTTATCCAACAAATGCTGGACAATGGTGTGCATTGGTTTCTTCTCTTTCCTCCGGGTTCCGGTTTCAGAAGGGACGCTGCGATGTGCTGCTTGATCGAGTCCCTAGTCGCTATGTGACTTGCCCATATACCGGTTAACTTACCGTACCAGCTTGAAAAAGATAAATCACATTAAATTGTTGGCGGGCAGGAACTTTGTCCTTCCAGCATGTGCGAAGCATCTGTTTTGATGTAAAGATAATGCGTCATTTGCACTTTGGAAAACTTTTCGTGTAACTTCGTAAATCCTATTCTTAAATCAACTCCAGTCTCTACGACTTTGCTGTGGGAACTTGAAAATAGACTAGACAGGGTTGCGGGCCAATTGGTCGGCATTTGCGTATCAGTACTTGACTTATGGTTCGTTCTGTACCCGCTGGTAGTGAAAGTCAACTTCATCTTACTCAGCTTTCCGGGTGGTCAGCTGGGTGTGACCTCTTTGGTCGGTTGACAAGGCATCTAATCCAGAGTCTAGTGAAGTTTTTGGGGTTTGCAGAGTATTGGAGTCCGCTGGCGTAAAGCTTGCTTAGAGCAGCTTTGTGACATCTCATGCTTTTCTTAAAACACGACCTTGACAAAATTGCCAACAAAGAGTCATTCTGACTATACATCCCAGAAATGGGGACCATGCACCAAAGGTCATAAAATAGCGATTGCAATGGACACAAGCATGTGTGTGTGCTAACAGTAGGGAGATATTATGTATGCAACGTATTAACCTAGTTTCGCATATTACACCTTAATGATCTCTGTAGTCACATCCCAGGTCATCACATGCAAGACAAGTCTCTCTTGTACTTAAATTTTAGCATTCTTTATAACCCCTGAACTAGTATGGTTGACTTAAATGACACGCCTCACAAGCTAGATTTTACTTCTGCCATAGCGCTTTTGCCCCATCTCATCAGTTGCAAATCTGGGGGAACTGAAACAACAGCACAAATTGAGGTAATTTATGTGTACACGGTTTGAAAGGACATGTGAGAAAATGCTGTGGATGTAAAGTGTGAAATGATAAGCCAGAGCTAAATGCGAACAAAATATATATTCATCGACACTTGGTGTGGGAAACCAACAGGAAGCATGTAACATTACTTAGCACTCAAAGGTGCAAAGAGAGAAAACATTTACAGCAAACTCCAACTGCTTACATAACTCTGGTTTCAATGGAGATATATACATGGGCTCCATAACATGCAAGGCTGTGGCTTTATAAGCACAACACAAAACACGAATAGGCCAATTGGTTGCGATATGGGCGTCAGCGGTTGTTTGATGGTTCGCTCCACTATGCCCACAGGATATCTGTTATTGGTAAATATCAGCTTGAACATACCCGGCTCTCCATCCAATTGCCCAGTTGTTCTATGGCAGACGTTAAATCTAGTTTGTGTGGCGTGTTATTTAAGTCAGTCGTGAGGTTTGTTTGTTAAATTTGGGATACTCCCACCTAATGTAATTTTGATTTCTTTTCACCGCAGGGTTGTCGCTTATAACCAACTGAGCATAATTTCTCGGGACGCATTTAAAGGACTTCCCAAGTTGAGATCGTTGTAAGTCTAATGAGTTAAAAGAGTCAACTCTCGAAAACCCCTTGATTGTTTTTCACATTTCAGAAGTATTCTCTTTCAGTTTGTAAAGCATTGGAACACACACTGGTTGCAAGAGGGACAATATTTTCTCTTCCCACTACGAACCGACCGAAGACAACGCTAGATAAGCACATGATCTTCATGCTTCTGTTGAGGCAGGTGTGAAAACATAAATATCCGTTGCTGTTGAGTCCTGAGATTTGGTAGTTGAATGCTCCTTCGTACTTCATATAAATGCCTTCTCCACCACGTTTGGCTGTCAACTTGTACAGACGGATGTGGTCTCCAAGCGGTGTGTGATCTGCAACACATCCCTAGGCTTTAGAGAGCCTTGTTATGAGAGCAACATTTGTGTACAATGTAGGTAATGGCCGACGATATGCAACTAATATGCCATATTAGAACGGTCATGACACGAAGAATGCTACTGAGCCTAAATGTAAGAAAATTTCAACGGCTGAGTGAATGTAAATGGTCAAACGAGCATTTTCGCGCATGATGTAATTTTTAAAATGTACTGTACTTCTGTCCATGTTTGCGCGGCTTTTCTATTTTCATGGTTCTGTCCTTTGATTTAACTTCGGGCAAAATTTTTACCTCTGGATTTCCCTCAGCTGGTTGGGCACCCAGTTGTAAATGTAGGTAGATGCTCTATGCTGGCCCCGGGTGTCTTTGGCTCTCGTCCTTTCCCTAGTGTTTGCTTCATACTCTCTCTCTCTCTCTCTCTCTCTCTCTTTGTCTCTCTCTCTCTCTGTCTCTGTCTCTCTCTATCTCTCTCTCTTTCAACGCTGTTTTCATTGCGAGTCATGAGCTAAGCAACACTCCGTGACATGTTCAACCTTATTTGCGGCAATCTAGAACCACTCCTCGATGCTATCCTTGGTTTTGCACGGAATTTCCTACTGTTAAACATGACAGCACCTGCAACTTGCCAAAAGGAAATGCTGTGGAAAGAGGTCACACCATGCTGTACACTGTGAGTCAGTAGTCGAACAGCACCCGGAGGCAAGGGCCAGCGCCGTTGCTTACCATAGTCTGCAAGGTTTTTCCACCAAAAGACAGCGGGTAAAACAGAAGACTTACCAACTTACCAAAAATGAGAAACACGGGTTATTGGGAGTTTCTCACCATCGTGTGGAAGAAATATTACAGCTGGTGGCATGCATACTGCGCCTTTCCTAGTTCGGTGCATAGTAGGACGGTTGCCTGTATTGCTCCCATTCAGTACATGAATATTGGAACGGTTCAACTGAACAAGGCATGTCTTCAAATGAATAAAATGCAACTTAATATGTACGCGAGTGGTGTCAAAAAATGAGAGCAAATCACTTGACAGGTATTACTGGCATGTGCAAACAGCAACTGTAAACTGACACATGATTTCGCGAACATGATGCATCTCTGCCTTTAGTTCAATCCCGAGCTGGGTACAAAGTAGACACAAAATGAACTGCAATGTCAAAATTCAACCTAACCGATTTCAGGCCTGCTGGCTTCTTCCTCGACCTCAATGACCAGCGCATTATGGACGTGCTAGGATTCTCTTCTGTGAGGCTGACCTCCAAGACCTTGAAGTACAGGTTTCCCAGCGCTTTAGCGTTAGACTCTTCTAATCCCATGGGCACCCCCCCCCCCCGGCCTTGCCAATGGCAGCATTTTGCTGCCACATGTGGCTCTGTATTTTCAGCGCTCAAATCTAGGTCTGTTCTGCCAGGCCAATCTGAGTTTCACAGTGTCCACCACCTTTTCAGCCAACCATTTGTTCCTGGATGACATGGAACCAAACGGCTGAATTCCAGTCTGTTAGACTGCTTGAAGACCCTAAACACCTTAGACACAAACACAGGCCATTCTCGTTGACAGATGCTTGTGGTAGGCCATGGGTGGCGAAAATTGCCCAAACTCCATCAGTACATCCATTCTTTGTGGGTGTGCAAAGCACTCAGGCCGTGATGGGCTCCCAATTGGGAGCGGTTCCATTAGCTGACAACACACCAAGCGAGGAGGTTGAACGTTGTGGTGATGCAGAAAGGCTCGGCAATCATCCTGTATGCACAGAAAAGGTCAAGAAAGGAAAATAAACACATGCCGTTGGCTGACACCAGAAGTTGCCACCCACCCCAAACCAAGCAAGGAGGTTGCCCATTGTAGTGTTGCAAAATGTAGTCATCATCACCTTTGCCAGTTGCAAGGAACAGTCTGACACCGGTTTAGCAATCCCA
>JAOWAR010187403.1:0-15740 GCA_028571005.1 Clathrina lutea | reverse complement strand
CAAGCTCTTGGCCTCACGTCTTCAGCACTTGGCAAGCTCCCCCCCCCCAAAAAAAAAAAAAGAAAAGAAAAGAAAAGAAAAGAAAAACATGCACACCTCGACACAAGAAAAGATCTATTACCAAGCCTGTACGCAAATGAGGAAAAGCAGAGATTGCCTGCACTGACAACATATATGGAGCTTGCCGCTGTCGTTCGTAGTTTCGCTGCAAGTTGCAACACTTCCCAACACATGTATCGTTCGGATCTCGGACTAGCTTAGCAAAACGTTTACTTCTCATAGAGCCTATTCCAGTTACGTACGAAAATGGGCCGGATGAACCAAGGTCTTGCCGGACCAGAAAGGATTCATAGACTACGTGTCTTTACACATGAAGAAAAGAATAAAGCATGTCCTTGCTGCTGCCGAGCGTAAGGAAAGCGAGGTCAGACACACAAAGCAGGCTCTGGCAAGCTCCGTACTATTTGATCCTGTTTCAATCCGTGAAATAGCGCCGCGCTCTTTGCCCAGAAAGCCGAGTGTTCTGAGGATGTCACGAAGTTCGAACTTTTGTGGCAATTCTGTATGGCTGAGAAGTTTTTTTTCCACCAAGCCAGCGGCCTCAAGCAAGGTCACACTGTGCTAAAAGTTACCCCAACACCTCTAAGAACATGAACACAAAGTAAAGCTGCATATACCTTACCCTAGAGGAAAACCAACGCAAATTTCTTTTCACCGATCAAGCACACAGAGAATTTTATCCATAAGTGGAAATATACGTGAGACGAATGACCTGTGACGGACATCCACACACAAACACACACACACACACACACACACACACACACACACGTTAATTATCGTTTGTGAAACCACCTCCAGTCCCGACAGGCCTGACGGTGGCAATTAATTTTGTCTTGTGGTATAATCAGCCTCTCAATGCCTTTCTGTCCCATCCCTCCTGTGAATATAATGTATACAATAAATTCTGAGCCGGGGCATTTCAGCCAATAAGTCTCCAAGGAAATTAAACGCTGAGGAATTTATTGAGTCTGATAAACCATGAGGGTGAGGATTTATTGGTCGCTCGATCTTCATTCACATAAATTGTACAAACAGCAAGGGTGGTACGCCTGATTTTGTCACTGTCCAAGTACACCACAACAACTCAGCATACCCAGAAAAAAAATAAAGCAATCCGAAGGGACAAAACCAATAGATGAAACATGGAACACAAATCTTTGCCAAAGCGTTGGTTGGGATGGGGACAAGTTCACCGAAGTCAACGACATCTGCGAATGTGTAAAGACTAGATACATCCACGTCCGCCATTTTCAAAGACGTCACATGGCACATCACCATAGCATATACATGTACGGGCATTATGATCGAGGGACCTCAGTTCTTCACTTTTTCACAGCTGTGAAGAACTAGTATTACTTATTTCCACCTGAAAATACAGCTGCCTAGAAAAAGCTGTCTTAGGAAAAAAGCGGACGTTTATTTACTTCTTAATGGACTTTTAACAGATAGCAGAAGTCTACTTAGCTTATTTGTGCTCAAATGGGAGGGCACCCGTGGAGTTAATGTAAACAAAACCCCTTCTCTAGATGTTGCAACTCCGTTGCTCAGCAGAATTAAGTGCACTCCTCATCCAGCAATAACAGAATGATGTCTCTGTTATCCATATTGCAGCTTCGTGACTGCCCAGAGAAAGGCATGTTTATCTATGGTCTCTACGTGTGGGGCTGTGCTTGGGACAAGATGTCCGGCTCTGGTGAAGTGCTGGACGTCTGTCCACGCAGCCCGTACATGTCACCATTGCCTGTCATTCACATCCAGGCGGTGCTGCGTGACCAGCAGGCTGTCACAGCTAGTTCAGACAGCCCCATCAGCCCACAGCCATTCAACTGTCCATGCTTCCACTCCCGCTCGTCACGAGGCGATGGGCCCGTGCTTGCTTTGGACATTCCACGGAACGAGGAAGTGCCAACCTCTCGCTGGTCGTTGCGTGGGATGTTTGCAACCCTGCAGCCATTTTGATTGCTTCCAAGGTTGAGATCTTATTTGCTGTTAGGAAAAAAGAACAGTTCATATTTCTAACAGGTGTTGTAAGTTTGTGTATGGATATGTAGAAACATTTGGAAAAAGTAAAAACAACTTTCTTTTGAAATGCTTTTCTTTTTCTTTTGGAACGATTTCATTCTGGAGCTTGACTGGTCGTTTGATCAAATAGAGCTTAGCTAATTACTATATCCACAAAATAGTGCAACTTGAGTGGATAGCATCCTTACAAAAGCGTATGGTGTTCGTCTGGGTGGAAGGCAATACCAACCTTTGGAAAAGTGCCTTACCTTGATATGTTTTGTAATTTTTGTCCCGAGGACATTGGTAGGGACAGACTAAAAATGCCACTCCTACTGAATGCATTCATAAGCCTGGAACTAATTGTGTGTCTGCCAGTTTATGGCAAGAAGGAAAGCGTGTACTTGTTCCTCCTGGTTGTGAAACTTTTGAAGTATTCACTCAAGAACAGCATGATTTTACACGTGCACCCCGGAATCACATGCAATGTGACAACATTGATGGAAGTAGAAGAGGAGGGAGGCACTTGATGGTTCGCTTTTTTTTTTCAATTCGTTGCTGTGGACTCATTTTATGCTATAATTTGATGTTCTCCCCACTGACTGAGCTTGCAAAAAGTGGAGGGCTGGTCTTACAGGTTGTGACAAAGGTTCATAGCTTTCACAGTTTGGAGTGTGAACTCTTCATATGTAGTGCGGAATGTTCATTGTTCATATGCAGTTAATCGAAATATGCCACAGCATAATGCCATCCGGATCAGTCTACTAGCTGCTCTGAACTGTACACGCGGCTCTTCTAGAATGCAAGCTACGCAGTGTGAGATTAATACGAAAATGCAAAATATCTAGCAAGCTGTCCTGACTTTTTGTCACTTGATGCCTCATGAAAGGTTTGTAGAAGTTTGGACAGGCTTTATGCAATCACAACAGCAGCCCCAGATCAGGTCACAACAACTTGACGATTCCCCGCGGCATATCCCTTTTAACTCACAAAACAAGACGGAATACAAAGAACACGAGAGACTTGCTAGTCTAAAAACGACCTCGACAAATGAAAATACATGCTGTGCTGATTCATTGATACTTACAGAAAAGCAAGCAAAATGAATGAACAGTGGCCTTGGCGCAACTCTAACATTATCATTGAGGATCATTGTGTCACTTAGCTTAGAAACAGTGGTAAAAAATAAAAGAGAAGAAAGAAAAAAGCAAGCAGGCGGCCTTCAGCATTCACAGCATCGCCTTCAAAATGTTAAATCTGGCTAGGATGAGATAAAGCGTGGCCAAAACTGCCGACAACATTTTCTTACGTAAACGGCGCAGAAAAAAGAGCAACAATGAAAAGAATGATGAAAACATGCGAAAAGATCATGCATGGCGGAGAACTTAAAAAGGAGACTGTTGAGAAGAGAAGGAATAGAAGGAAGAGATCGCAAGAGAAAAGGAAGAAAAGGTATCCGACAAGGGAAAGAACAAAAAAAATCTTCCATGTGGTGATCGGCCATTCCACGTCTCGTTGCACCCGAAATGGAGAAAAGCAAAACCCGGCATGCCATATCCTTGCAGTTACCTGAAAACATGGCAGACTCCATTATTGGTAAAGCATGACAGACTCAATTATAGGTAAAACATATCAAACTTAAGTATAGGTAGGACATGGCAGACTCCATTCATTTTGAAAAGTTTCTGAGCTTGATCGAGTGCTGCTTGCAAGTGTAAAGCAGAAAGATCGAGAGGAATGGGTGGCTGACAAGGACGAGGAAGGATTAGAGCAACTTATACAGAAGAAGAAGACGGGTTAACAGATAGACAGACAAATAAACATTGAAGAGAAAGAAGGGAGTGGGTAGGGGAGAGAATAAAGAGAGGGGAGGGGGCCAGAGAGAAAAGTCACCAAGGAGAAAGATCACAAATGGGAGAACTGATGGAAGAAGGGATTGTGACACAGCTAGAGTGACAAGAGTTAATGCCAAGCTAATATCAGAAAACAAACATCGTAAGAAAAAAGTCAAATGCCTTAAATAATTCCCCTTCCTATTCTCTCTCTTCCTCTGTTAACAACTTCAGAAACAGGAAAAAAAGCAGTGTTACGACAGAAATTTGCACACAGTAGGGCTCTATTCCACAAACATTGATATGTACCTAAGACAACACAGGAATCTTCAAACATCCAGCTGTAAAATTGCCTTCAATGGTATCAGCTTTCAGTGGTGTATGTCGCTGCCATGCTTGCATCATAATATAAGACTTGATTATGTTGAACTCTAAGTCTGGTCTGAAGCACATTTTCTGAAGGCCAGGGCACATAACAGAGATAGAATACACACAAGGTGCTCTGCAGTATACGACCAAAAAACCTCCTGTGTGCAAAACACTGCGTCAAGGTGCTCCTGACTTTCGAAGCAGGGCTGCGGGGCTTTGCTGGAACAAGCTTGACCCTGGCACGGAGGTTTCCACTGGCATAAATGTGCTTCCGCCTACCCCTGATTCATTTTGTACCATTGTAGCACATGCATCTCTGCACAACACCCAACCTCCTTGCCTGTCTCCGTGTGAAGTATGGAGATGGGCCAAGAACCGAAGGTGTGAGGCCCCTACATGTGTTCAGGCTTGAAGGAGTGTTCTGGTTCCATGCATACGACCCTTTTTATTCTTGCTGTTTTAACCTTTTTCCCGACCTGTGAATCACAGCGTACTCACCTTAGTCTTACTCAGTGCGTGGATGTCCCAAGAGGCTTGATCGGATCCTCAAACCCATGGTATTCCCAAAAGTTAGCGTGCGTGGCAATGTCGAACTTGCCGGAATGCTTCACCAAGTCAGATCCCCGCGCAAGGCAGTGCGATGTGCCGGACGTAGAACACAGCTGCACCGCATGGTTGTGGGATGACAGGGATGACAGGGATGACAGGGACTTGCAGAGGCTCTCACAGTCGGTTCTCATCTCAATTTTTTGGACAGGTAGAGATTTATAGCTAGATGTCTTAATCCAGATGTGAGTGTTTTGTGGATCCTTGACCTGTTGGTGTCGGCACTGATGCTTTGTCCTGAGGTCATGCTCTTTTCTGAAACATTTTGCACTGCACATCGGACATCTCTTCAGGCAGCCCATTGCGTGTCGCTCGCAGACATGACCAATAGAACTCTCGTGGCCGTCTAGGAGAACACAAGGGCTGTGTCCACGTCGACAATCTACACATCCTTTCTTACAGCGATGCTGGCACAAGCTGAACTTGTGGTATCCAAGGGAGACCTTCCACTCTCGAGCATGGCTGATGTCTGGTGTCTTCAAGTTGTGAAGGCATGGCAAATCACAAAACTCTTTTCCGTCACCGGTATTATGGCAAACTTGCCCACAGAGTGAGAAGTTGGCAGGAACTTCGTGGCACGGGTCATTGAAGTTCAGCCACTTCCAGTAGTTGGCGTGGGTTCTAATGTCCAACTTTTTCCCAATGTGCTCACACTGGAACTCCTCAGCCTGGCACTCTTTTGATGACTTCTTGTCTGGCGGGCAAGGAGACGTGTGGACGTGACCACGACCAGCTAAGATACACACCTGGCCACACTCCACACTTTCCATCAAATTGATCGGACGTAAATCGTCTTTGCCTTCGAGGACTGTCTCCACCTGACCAGGCTCAACTCTGCCGTGTATAGTTACATGTTGGCCAGAATGGTCATGAGGTTTGATGCAGTAATACCCACAGGTTGGACATGCTTCTTCACAAGTGTGAGCATCAGGCTCGAGCGTACACGTGTGCTTTTGAAAATAGCCAACTATCATTACGTGTGACAGTGTACACTTCTTCCTCCGTGCCTTCTTCCCATCTGGGAAGTGGCGGATGTCAGATGGTGCTCGGACAATTTCGCAGAGTCCTGGAAGACTGCACTCAACTTGGCAAGTTCCTTGCTTTGGAGAGTGGTCATCACACTCATGGCGAGCGTCATCCTTCTCCAACACATGAAAGTGGCCTTTTCCACAAGATTTGAGGCACGCCTGGGACTGGCAAGGGTGGCTACATTGCGTGGCACTGCAACGGTGTTGCTTTGCCTCTGCTGTCGCGTCATGATCTTCACATGACACGGCACAGCGCTTTTCACAAAGGCGAGACACCACACTATTGACCTCACACATCTCCTTGCAGCGATGCGAGGTAACACCACAACTGCATGGCCCACGGTGGCCTTGTAGCTGGACACACTTTCCACTACAGCTGGTACTCCGTGATTGGAAGAAGCAACGATCATTATCACAAAGGTGCTTACATTTGAAGTGATGGGATGTGAAGTCGTCCAGCGAGCCAGCATGAAGGACCGAATATGTGCAATGGAAGATCTCAGCCTTCGCATCCCTACCAACATCAGATCCATGCTTTTCGGGGCAGGTGCGTCCGCACAACGTAAAGTCTTGCTGGTCCAAGTCGACGCAAGGGTCCATAAACTCCGCCTCGTTTTCCCAAAAGGCTCTGTGTGACATGACATTCAGTCCCCTAGTTGAGTCATACAACTGTTCCCCGACAATCATCGTACACCTATCTGTGGGCTCCTTCGAGTGGCGAGCGTGTAAGTGGCCCCGCCCCGCTGCAGTACAGACCTGGAGGCAGGTCTGCTTAGTGCGCTGGTCAATTGACTGGTCATCAGCAGACTGCTGGGCAATCGCATCTCCACGAAGAACTCTCCAGCCAGCAGGGTGTGCCTGTACAAATCCATGGTGAGTGACATGCTGGTTGTGGAAGCGCGTGTCGTTCTCACATCGATTGCCACACATAATGCACCGCTTGGCGCAGAAATGTTGCACAGAGAAACGATCTCCTGGCTTGTAGTCACTGCTGTGGCAATGCTCACCAAAGTGATTTGTCAAGCCAATCGGTATTATTCGCTGGCAAATTTCCCGGTGCGGACGGTTCTCCTTCGGTGAGCAGTTTTGCCCTTCTGCAGGTGGTGGTGTGCAGTGAGCATCTTTCTGAACTTCGCAAAGATTTGTTCCTTGGTGCAGGTTGGAGTCAGCGCAGACATGCTCCACACCACAATGGTGAGGCAAATCCTGGCCCCGATGTGGACCATGAACGTGGGCTGGCTCGGCACACGGCTCACCACAGTGAGGACACTGAAACTGGCACGAGCCTCCGACCTGGCAGTCATGAAAGTCACCATGGTCATCTTCTATGAAGAGATTGCAGTATCCGCCACAGCCTGCATTATGCGCAAAGCACTTCTCTTTGCATGTATGATTCTCCTTGCAGTCACACTCTTGGAGATGCCCAAGTTTTCTCTGGCATCGCTTTCCACACTGTCCGGCATTCTTTCTGCAAACTCTCTCACAATCGTGTGTTGTGCATGGGAAGAAGTGCATAGTCGTTTTTTCAGCATTCAGCCTCTCCTCTTCGTATCCTTCGGCTATCTTATCCAAACTGTCATGCCACTGCGTACCAATACAGAATACCGCTGGTGAGTGCTCTCTGGTGCACGTGACTGAGCAACCATTGAGGGTGGCAGCCTTCACTGGGTCTTCAGCCTTCACTGGGTCTTCAATGCTTTTCAATGACCAGAAAAGGCTGTGAAGAACCCGCTTTTGTCCATTGACAACTCTCCTCTCCTTTGGGCAAGTTTCCATGTTAGATCTGGTTGGTTGACTGTGTGAATGACCTCGTCCAGCATCCAGGCAAAGATTGCCGCATGACCTGCCGTTGGGTGAAAGAGCAACGTCGTCCGCACCAAACACCTTGAGGGTGACACTGCCATCAACTGGACCATGCTTCATTTGATGCAGTGTGTTGTCCTTAGCAACGTGGTTGTGCCTCTTTTCACACACACGTTCACATAGGGGGCACTTGGCCAGGCATGAGTGCTGATCTGTGGGAGTGGAGCATTCACAAGGATCTCTATGATGTGTCTTTCCTTTTGGAATAAACAGTCGGCACTGTCTGCGGTAACCATTCTTTGTCCCTGAAACCAGATCAAGGTGATCACCACTGCTGTTTCTGGGATCAAACAAACAGTTACCCGCTTTCCCGCACATATTGGAGCAGCGATGTTGGCTTTCACAATAATGGACGAGGTGGTCTACCGATGAGCTCTCATCGTGGCCATGCTTTAGGCTGCACCTTTTTCTGCACAAGTCACATTTATTGTCACAGTCAGCCCTTTCACAGAGACAGCGTTTGCCATGGTTCTTCGTTTTAGTGCATGTTGCTTGGCAACCAGGCACTGAACAATTCCATCCACAGACATTAAGGTGAGACTTGCACTTGCAGGTGCCCCTCCCTTCATGCCCCAAGACCTTCGCACACTCGTCTTTGCACTGATTCAGGCTCCAGTTGATGACTGAGCAACGCGAGCCGCACAGGTGCTTGCACGGGAAGCGGTGACCCTTAGGTCCCTCCAAGCTATCTGGCCATATGAAGCCTTCTAATTGAGTTGTTCTCGAACGAGAGAGTGGACGATGGTAAAGAGTTTCCAAGCAGTAGACATTTCCACCATCCTTTTGCTTGCACAGAGGACATTGCTCGGGGCAGCAGTCAAAATCTCCAACAGGGAAATCAAAGAACGGTGGCCCGATGGACATGAAAAACTCGCTGTGAGTCACCCCATCCAGCCCTGCATCTCCTATGTGCTCTCTGTTCGGCAAAGTCAAAGTCCCTTTCCGAGAATGGCTGTCTTTATCCAGCTTGCAGGTGTACACCATCAGATGAGAGTGACCTCTCCCAGCATCTTGACACAGCTTGTCACACGCCACATCTGATGTGAGCTTGACCAGACCACCACCTGCCTCTGCCTTCTTCACTGTAAGACACTGCCCCACTTTGGACAAAGCCAACTGATTTGCAAGCCCATGTGTTGTGCTGCAGTTGACGTTGCTCTTAGCTAAGTGTCCCTGCTCTCTTTCACAGTAAGACAAGCATAGAGGGCACTGGTTGAGGCATGTGTGGCTTCTCTTGCAGTTGTGCGGTTCTGCATGGCCTCTCCTTCCAATTGGCCAGTCGACTTTGCAACGCCCAACCAAAATCCTGCTTCCTGGTTTGAGATGTGCGTCATCTGGTACTGCTTCCTCCGTTGTCTTCAGGATCGAGCAAGCACCTTCCATTTCACAATCCTCAGGGCATGGGTGTGTTTCCCCACAGTGGTGAAACTGGCTTTCATCATCTGGAACAGTGTGCAGATGATCGTTTCGTTTGTGACACTTCTTTTCCTGGCAAATATCACACATTTCCAAGCAGCCTTTAATCGTGCAACAGCATTCCATCGGATCATGTGGCTCTTCCACAGACTTTACACACTTGCCATCACTGCACTTCTTCGCCGCACAGTTGCGTCCACACTCATGATTTTCTAATGAGCATTTGCACCCGTCCAAATGACCCATGCGACGAATGCAAGGATTCTCGCATTTCTGTAGTTGATGGTAAAGGCTGCAGGTATGCCCACAGATGTGGTCACTACAGTTGAAGTGGTGGCCTCCTACACCATCTCGCGGGTGACCGATGTAGCCTTTGGAGCATCGTCGGAAGTCATCGTGACCGAGTATTCCAGTGCAGTAGATTGGAGACCCACCAGATTTGTGACTCTCCGCGGGACACTGCGCCGCACAGAGTAGGAGAGTAGATGACGCTTGTTTTTCCAGACAAGGATCAGCGAGCTTGTGATGCTTCCAGAAGAGGTCATGACGAACGAAATCCTGTTCTGTGGCGTCGTCATGCTGGCGGCCTTCCTCGTGGGAGTGCAAATCACTCATACAAGGCACTCGGTGCCAATGGCCACGACCACCGTCCTCCAAACTCAGGCAGATCTTTTCACAATGACGGTTTTGAGGGGCCACAGGGATTGAAACAAATTTATCGCCCACCTGACGAAATACCTCGATTTGTGAATCGCTGAATTCTTCATGCTTCACTGAGCAGATACTGTCGTCATGGTTGTATTTTAAGGTGCAGCAACATTCACAGAATGGACACTTGGTCTCACATGTGTGCTTTTCAGCCTTGCAGTGGCATTCCTTCTCCCTGTGGTCTGTGTCATCTGGTTGAACATGGAGCCCACACCTTGCCTTCCAGCCGTTTCTGCCCACCAATGAACGCAGATCTGAAGAGGATTTTCCCCTCAACCGTCCGGATGGCAATTTCAGTTTGCACACACCTCGCTGAGAGCACCAGCGGCGGCAGTGATGTGTGTTGCCACAGAGATGGTTGTGTGAAGGAACAATTTCGAACAGCTCATTGCAAAGATGATCGTCAGTGCATCCAGCGAAGTCGGAGGTGTGCAGCTGACAGCCCTTATCGCAGAGATGCTTCTTTCTGTCAGTTTCGCACAAATGCTGGCGATCAACTTCTTGAGATTTGTAGACATGGTCCAGCTTCTTCGTACACTGACCACGTTGGTCTAACTGGTAGCAGCAGTTGCGCGCATTCCTCAGTGTGCATGATTCTTCGCACAAATGCGGATCGTCGCATGAGTGCAAGTCTGGCTGCTCGACCTCCTCTTCCTGCTGCTGGACATCGTGGTGGTGACCGGCAGGTGCGGTGCAATCTCTTGCTTTGGTCAACTTGTCATGGTGATCAGCTGGTGGTGCAGTGGAATCCTTGTCTTTGATGAGGCAGTAGTAGCACTTCCGATGACAATGATGTGGATGGTCCTCATCCGGGTCTAGACAGTCGTGCTTCCCGCTGTGCCCTTTGGGTAGCAGGCACAAGTAGCGACACCCTTTTCTGCCCAGCGTGTAGGCTAAATCGCACGGCTTCCCACAGAAATTCCACCACTGCTTCAAGCTGTTCACCAGGTCATCACAATATCGCCGTGCGCCTTGGTCGAAACCCTGCCCATTGATGTTCTTAGACATCCATTTTTGGCACACATCGGATCGGTGAGTGATTAACTTGCGGACCACCTTGTCTACAGAACTGAGCAATTTTGTGGGAGAAATATCCTTATGACTCATGAGGCGGCTTAAGCGCAATGACTGAGAGAGCTGCTGAAGAATCCTCATAATCACCTTCTGAATGGTTTGACGCTGCTCTGGTTCTAAGTGCGGTTGCAAGTCGGACATCTGTTCCTTTTCCACTTCCTCTCCGCATAGCAAGCCGAGAGTTTCATCGGCCGCCAGGTTCAATGTGATTGTGGTTCTGAGATGCAGCTGGACGGCTTCTGGCGCAGTGTCTTGGACCAGTGACTCCAAACAGCGGGGCCCTCCACTGCTGATGGTACCGCTTTTCAGCGCTTGCAGCAAGTTGCGAACGAACTCTAACCAGCGGCCTTTCTGGATGTGCCGCAGCTTCAGCTCCTTGAGTGGTGCCTCACCTTCTAGGCGTTGCGTGGTCCAGGTTGCCAGCACCATCTTGAGCATGTTGCGGAAGGACATGGCTGACTCGTAGCACGGAACGAGATCTTGCATGAGCGTTGTCACAGTCCGTGCTGGATACTTGCTGCAGACAGGCTGGATGCCTCCACCAAAGTAGCGGCGCAATCTTTGCAAGAGCTGGTCGTCGCTGGCCCAGGTTTTCTCTTTGCAAATGTGCTTGAAATGTGCCGTGCAGCATGGACCTTCGCTCTCCGGGTCTGGGCACAGGTGATTGAGCTCGGTAGGAGGAACCACTGGTATCAGGACGTTGTTAAACAGCTCGTTATCTCTGCGGGGTGGAATCACGTTGCCATATAGGGACAAGCTCTTCAGCAAAGCTTGCAGCACGTTCGTCTTCTCATCGAAGTGAGTTGTTAGCATGAGGAATACATTAGCGAGCGCAGTGGCAGCAACCAGGGATGCGCTCTCATGGTGGTCGAGGCCATCAGGTGAAAGGAGCAGCTTGTCAAAGCTTAGTACAACATACAAGATGGCGTCCGATGGACGACAACAAACCCACAAACGGCTATGTGTATCGACTGCATTTGTTTGGTAGGTGCTTCCCTTGGTGCCCCCGCTCTTTGTCTCATCAGCCGCTTTCTCTACAGGATGCAATGCCAATGCAGTTCCAGTCAAAGTGTTCAAGAATGTGAGGGAATCTTCCGGACGAGCGCTGACACAAGCAATAACTTGGACTGGTCCTTCCCATGTGTTGAGAATGTGCTTGAGAGGGCCTGGCAGGAGGTCAACCTCCTCCATTGCCTCCAGCACCACGTCAGCTGCTACTTTGCTTGTCTGCTGATAGGACTGCGAAGAAGAGGACTCGCTGTCCAGCACCTCTGCGCAAGCACCTGGCTGGCCTGGAGCACAGCAAATACGGGGAAACGCCACACTGGAGACAGTGCTTCGCATGGGGGTGCAGGACAGCATAATGACAGGGACATAGACACTGTTCATCTGGAGCCAAAGATTCAGATCGACCACAAAGCCAGTCACACCTTGCGGGTGCAAGCGCTTGCGCAGTGAAACTCCACCGACAACATCTGGCAGCCCTTGCTTTAGCCTGGCCATTGCAAGGTTGTGGCAAGCCCGACTGGCCTTCAGCTCAAACTCCTTCCTGGTAGCTATCAAGCACCGAGCTTCAGAGACCCTATGACCTGAGCTATGGTAGACCATTGCCGAGCTGAAGAAACGCAGAGAGACATCGAATACGTACTGGATGTGAAGCATGCTCGAGCTTTTGATGAGGTGGTTGGCAACTGGATAGCACCGGAATACCTCCCGCAAAAGGTCCAAGAGCAAGAGTGCAGAGTTTGACTTGTTCTGTGCCTGCTTGTTGAAGTACGTGCCGGTAGGCGGTTGTGGGTCACTGTACGCCTCTGCACAGAAATCATTTTCCTCAATGCCAACTCTGCTGTAGAAGAGCAGCCAGATTGGTGACAGCTCAAGTGCAATGCGCATCAGTTGCAGGTGGATATTGTGCTCATCTGTCCAGGAAAGTCGAACAATGGCATACAGGGTTTTGCCTGTCTTCGGCAGCAGGCAGTAGATGCCACTGGAAGTGGCGCTGCCATCGCTGCTCTCCTCCACTTTTGAGCTGACCAGCTTGCCGAGCTCCTTCTCCTCAGCCAAGCCATTCTCACGAAACCAGGCCGCCACTTGACTGACTTCCCCTGCCACAATGACAACCTCCGTATCACCTTGAAAGAAACCACCACTCTCCCTCGGCAATGCCACTGTGTCACTGACCAACCTGCGGCTCCTCTCCAGAAGTGGCGGATTGTCGTCATAGACTGGCGGATTAAGCTTATCTGGGGGCACATCTGGACATGGTACCTTCCGCAGGTCACTCTTTCTCCACATCAAGATGCTGTCAATGGTTTTGTCTTGCACGGCGATGTCCCAGCGGCTGCCTACAAAGCGCCGCACAACAATAAACGGGAGAATTTCTGACCTTGGTGCATCCTCTGCAATGGAAATTTTCAAAAAGAAGAAGAAGAAGAAGAAGAAGAAGAAGAAGAAGAAGAAGAAGAAGAAGAAAGATACAGGTATATCACAATGACTGTGCCCTAAACTGGCTGATCACATCACTGCATACAGCCAAATCAACAACAGATAATAAAATGCTTTCTTGGGAAACTCCAGCTGGCAAAGAGTTCCACACTTGACTGCACGCCTAACTCGCAGCAATGCTATCTCAGGCATCATGCCACTGGTAAATAGTGCGAGGTAAAATGCCAGACATTACAAAAGTGGCTTGCTAAACTTCTTAATGGTGTTTCAATAAACTCGCCATAATGAGAAATAAAGCAGGCAGAGTATACCAATAGCTCATGCCTTTACTGAAATGGCAATGATGGTCCACACTATAAAGTCCTCAGAAACTATTTTCTCTCTTGCTGAAAAATACAGCCCTCACATACCAATCTTCTCATCCTTGATCTTCTGTCTAATTGCTTCCGCAACATCTTTGTACACAGGGATCTTCTCCAACACATCGAGGAAAAGGTAGAATTGCCGGGGGGAGCCGATCTGCGCGAGCCCAAACAACAGTTCTTCCACTTTCTTGGGATCGCTCGTGCTGAAGCTGCAAAATTGCGAGTACTCAATCAGGCCAACTTTGTACAGAGTGTTCCGCATGAGTTCAAGGTCCAGTTGTTTGCATAGCTCAGTAATGCTGTCCACAATCACCTGGCAAGAGAAACATCTCACATGAGTGAGGCAGGTGATGGAGACTGACGCATGTGCAATTTGCAGATTTACTGTTACAAATTTAGTGTTACACATTTACTGTCACAGAATTTGGTTTTTGCATGCAATGAGGCATGATCATGACAACCATTGTTTCATGAGCTTGTGTGTGTGTGTGTGTGTGTGTGTGTGTGTGTGTGTGTGTGTGTGTGTGTGTGTGTGTGTGTTCTGTGCATCTAAATTGCATGAAACAGCTTGCAATTATTATAAGGACAATACCTAACTTTAAACAGTCGTACCACCTCTCCTAGGCCTAGTCTTTAATAATGTTTTCATAAACTATGATCCAACACAACAAGTAATTCAAGTCGGTCCTTGCAACTGTTGATGGTATGGACACCAAAGCAGTTTACTCGTAAATTTTGCACCATATCTATACTTTCACTATTTTTTATAGTTGCTTAGACAAGAGGCAATTTATTCCCAAAGATTTGAGGTGATCCTGGATGTTCAATACGGATGTCGCTACTACCAGTGACTACGTCCAAATATTCATGCAGGTCACTTTATCCACCCAACAAAGCATATACTTTCTGAGAGCTTATGATCAAAGGATCTAAGTGCTATAGCTAAAGGCCAGATGATCGGTTATGATATCACCAACTATATTTAGCTTGTACACGACGGAAGGTAGAAATTTGGATTAAGGTGGTCTTGGATGGTCGTTGTGGAAGTTGCTACCACCTGCATTTTTGTCCAAATTTTCACCCAGAAGTTCACCTCACTCACCCAACAAACTTTATATTTTCTGAAAGCTTATATTCAACGATTATTGTTTCTAAAAATCTGAGCCGCCAACTCAAGTGTCACGTGATTGAAGTTATGACGTCACAACATTATATTTAGCACGATAATGACAGAAGTCAGAAATTTGAATTCATCTTCACAGCCGTTTGCATGATCCGCCTGAAATTTTCTGTGTGTTCCTGTTGGTAAGCGACAGAAAAGGGTGTCTGGGATTTTTCAAAATCGTATCCAAACGTCAGACTTGAAAGTCACACACACGTTTTGAGTGGTAGCCCTGGGCCTTGGGGAGCCATAATGGGATAACATGGTTGAAATTGAAAAAAAAAGTGATACAACCTTTTTTCGCGCTTCTAATGTAGGACACACATGCCAAAAATCGCCTCGATTTGTGAAGAGATGGCCACAGTGAATCCACATAGCTACACAGAGAGAAAGTTTAAGGGAGGTCGAGCAGATGACTGTGAAGATGAATCCAAATTTCTGACTTCTGTCATGTACATACACATGTTAAGTATAATTTGTGACATCATAATTCTGATCACGTGACATTTAGCACCCAGAAGTCTTAATCCTCAAGGCCAATCTATTCCTCTTTGGGAAACATTGCGGTGTGCTATTGCACTGTCCAACAGTCCTAGAACAGCGTTGGTCAGATGACAGCGCTGTACGCTGAAAAAACAGCATTGGTCTGATGACAGCGCTGTACACTGAAATAACAGCATTGGTCTGATGACAGCGCTGTACACTGAAATAACAGTGTTTCCGGGTCTGAGACTCTCTCATCGACCCCCGTCCCAACCTCATCAGGAACACTTCTCCCCGTCCATCTAGTCAACTGTCTTCTCTCACT
>JAOWAR010187292.1:0-15752 GCA_028571005.1 Clathrina lutea | reverse complement strand
CGTAATACTCAATCTCCGGACAGCAGCTGTTTCGACCTTTGAGGTCTCATCAGCGGAGCTCAGAGCAATGAGGTTGGCCTCATGCCAATGAGAGCTATAAAGGCTCCCAAAGGATTTAAATCAGGCCCTGCCACCTTGCCAGAGTGCTCAAATTTATGGTAGGGAAAGTTAGTGTTTTTAAATATTATTTTGCAAACGTTTTGATGGTGTGTGCGTGTATCCATTAGGCCAGCGCCGCAGCATTTTCAAAGGGCCGCTGTTTTCAAAATGAACACAACAAATCCATGTGGGGTTCCAGTACCATTCTCTTCTTGTAAAAATCTGAAAAGTACAAGATCTAGAGATGATTATCGGGAACCTCTCCTACAGAGCAATGCCCAGTCCGCTTCGATGATTACTCTCCGCGAACAAACTGGAAGGCAAATGTCATTTACTCTTTCTTTTGTTCCATGTAGTTCCAACCTGTCCCAAAGACTGGAGTTTTTTCAATGGATATTGCTACCAGTTTAGTGCCAGACGCCAGAACGAAAGAGGAGCAAAAGCAGCATGTGCAAGGAGACAGGGAGCTCTTGTGGACATTCAAACACAAGAAGAAATCGACTTTGTCACGTCATTGATCCCACAGGGGTACAAGGACTGGAATGGAGTGCTCATTGGATACAACGACAAAACAGAAGAAGGAATGTTCACTTGGGATCGCACTGGACAAACGGGAAGCTACCAATCTTGGCAAACTAATGAGCCAAATAACCATAACGGGGACGAAGACTGCACAGTGATACTCAAATCAGGACTCTGGCATGCTACTCCATGTTACAACAAATATCCATTCATCTGCAAGAAAGGTGAGGGAGTTACAACGTGTCAACTTGCAATTGGTGTGAAACTTCACTAGATTGAAGCTATGCATGCAGCAGTTACCTTATGAGGTGAACGGCAAAAAAGAGCTTTTTGAACGTTCTGAAACTTCGGTTTTTCTATTTGATTTTTCCAATCTCTTATCTCAACAGCCAACCGGTTCTTATTTCATTGTTAACTTTCCGCTTTCTTGCACCGAGGTCTTTAGGACCTGTGGGTCATATCAGAATGTACCATGTCACAGAAAGGCCAGATCTCCATATCCTTCATCAAGCAGTGTTTTGAGCTGATCGAAAGGTCATAGGAGTTGACATTTTAACTCCATTCTGCAAGGCGCCCTTTGCCACTGGTTCAACTCCCTCGTATACAACAATTGTATCGCTCTTTTGAAGAATTTGCTAGTATCCTAGAAAATCCATCTTCTGATGTGCTGATTTTTTTTAACTTTCCAGCAGCCTCATTCTAAGTTCATTGAATTAACAGGGTATATCCAGGTTCGATTCAGAGCTAAAACACAAGAACAGCCCAAAAAGCACCGATTTCCCCCTTTTTCTATGGCTATTTGCGCATGTGACCAGGAAGACCACTCAGAGGCTTACCCACTACACATATACAATTTTCTATCACTTTGTGTACTTGTCAAGCCACAACAAATGTTACTGAACACACTAGTAGATGCTGCCGTGCAAAACAAAAAAACACACATGCGTTATGTACATGGTTGGTTCCACTATGCATCCAACACAGGCACCAGCAATATCCCTGTACTTTAATCTGTGTCTGCCCGCTGGTTCATACTCTAGTATACCTGAACATTATCTTGCACACAAACTAAGCTGCAGAGAAGTAAACCTTCATAATAGCAATAATCTTTTTCGAAGCAGTGAAAGGATGACCAGTTGAGACGACTTCCCTGAACAAGCGTTCAATGCCACGTTCACTGCTCTGATGGTGAGCGATCGCAAGGTGTCGTAAGCAGAGGCCACTGGAGGCAGCCTTGTTGGCCATGGATTGGCCATGGCATCACTCACAGCATCATGGGCAGTAAACGACTCCTTCAACTCGGCCTCGTACAACGCTTGAAGAGAGTAGCTGCTGTGATTAGGATATGCAGTCTTCAAGATAGCCAATGAGTGCATGCGCGAAGCCATTCACCCACTCCTTGCAATCATCAACCAAGCCTGCTTGGTTGATGCAATGAGTGGTCTCAACTTACCCCGGGCCAAAGCAGTCTCCCTGTTACTGGAAAATAGGAGCGGGCCATGTCAACGTCGTTCATCTGACTCCATGTGCGTGTCGTGTCGCCCTTGATGACAACGTTACAGAGCCGGTATGGGATGGCAAGAACGCTCGCAAGTCCGAAGCAGGTCTCATCTTCACAGTCAATAAGGACGAGTGGCTCCCCGCATGAGGGATTCTGACATTTTGACAGCACTTGTGCGAACGGTGCACAGCATGTCGACCTGTCCACGGAGGGCCACACGTCCACTTCCCAGCTGCCGATCCGTCATCCTTATGCTTGCGCTTCCCCACTCGAGCTTGGTCAGCTATCTGGCGGCAGTTGTACTTACTAAAACGTCCCTTGGCTGACTGCCAATGACCAGCCAACATCACCGTAGGACTCACTCGAAGTAAAACATCCTTGTCATTGCGGCTTGAAGACCTCCTTTGCTTTCCACTCACAACACCTCATCACAGCAGGTGCTTCCAAGTTTGCACGATGTCGACTTTGCATGCTAACCTGCTTGAATTTCCTCGCGCCCCAGATTTAAGGTGCTGGTGGTAGAATAAGGAATCAAAAAGGCTGAACTTTTGCAAACGACCTTAAGGCAAACCTAGTCTAGGTTCCAGGCCAATTAAGGAGTTCAATCTGCAAAAATCATTTAGATTCCAGGAGGGGGACTCGGCAAACTAATCTCATTTTCTTCATGAATTTCACTTCTGGAGGTTTGGGACAGTTTGGTCATTTTCAAAGAATATGGCGCGGATTCTGCGCCGGGCGCTCACGCGACTGTCGCTTATCGGTCTTTGGGTGCAGGAAATTCAATTTCACTGTCAGCATTTGCACGTTCAGCAGTTCCTTGTCTAAGAAGCTAGTCTAAGCTTCTTCTTTAGTTTCGCTCGTTTCTCTGAAGAGGAGGTTGACGATGGAAAAGGAACGTCTTCAGCTGGAGGAAAGTTTTCGAAGCGAAACTATGCTAGGACTACGAGCTTGGCTCAAGAAGTTCAGGCCAAAGACAGGGAAGCGTGTGAGACAGATCCTGCTTCTCTTGCTGTTCTTGCTTGAGCAGTTGTAAAGAGACAGAAGAAAGACCAGGAAGGCATGTCTGAAAATGCAAAGAAGTGCACAGTGTCGTAATCAACACTATATCTTACATGAGTTATCACACACGTACGCACGCACGCACGCACGCACACACACACACACACACACACATGCACGCATGCATGCACACACACACACGCACACACGGTTCCTGACAATAGGCAAGAGCTTTGCTGGGCTTGTGTCCGCTTGCTGCAGTGTTTACTGCATGGGCAGTGTGGTTCTCATGGTCAACCTGGCATTTTCATGCTTGTTCCCATAGTTACTCACGGGCTCATATGGTTCTCATGCTGGCTTGCAACCGACAAATGTGGCACTGGGCACTTTGCTATAAAGCGTTCAGACGTTCAGTGTCTCTGGTCATACTCTATACCCTGCTGATGGCGCCTAACAAAGGCAGAAACAGCTGTCCAGGGCTGAGTGAATGGTTGAGAGCCTGTCATTTTTTTGACACACACAAACACACACACACACACACACACACTGTACACCGGCATCGCTGCCAAGCTACGCACTACATATGCAAGAGTTGGACGCTTCCCGGTGCCATATCGGTTTTGTGACTCTGGACTTAAAATTTTAATGATTCAGACAACTGCCAGTGGTTACACACTCTTCTCGTCTTTTTTCTCACCTCTTTCTGCTTACCCTGTACGGTCCTGGAACCCATTGTCATCTCTTAGTGCCCTATCCTGTCTTGAGATAGGTCTCGAAACAGGTGGGCATAGAAGTGTTCAGGTTTCTTGTAGGGTTTTTTCTCTTGTATCGGGATGACAGCGCCTCAACTGATAAAACGTGCCTTCTGCTGCTCTTGTAATTTTTGTTTTGCATACTGGCAATAGAATCGCATTTCACCTTTCATCCTAGTCCAACTATATAATATTCATTAACACACACACACACACACACACACACACACACACACACACAATAGGCAAGAGCTTTGCTGGGCTTGTGGCCGCTTGCTGCCGTGTTTACTGCATGGCCAGTGTGGTTCTCATGGTCAACATAGCATTTTTATGTTTGTTGCCATGGTTACCTCACGGGCTCGTGTGGTTTTCATGTTGGCTTGCGACCCACAAGTGTGGCAATGGCCACTTTGCTATAAGGTGTTCAGACGTGCAGTCTCTCTCCGGTCATGCTCTTTACCTTGCTGATGACCAGTAACAAGGCAGAAACAACTGTCCAGGGTTGAGTATGGAGGAGAGCCTGTCATATTTTTGACACACACACACACACACACACACACACAAGCACACTCACACAGAGTCACAGCTGATACAATTATTGCTGTTAGAATAAACATGTGGTGCTTCTAATGTACATGGTGGATTCAACGTCTTCTTTCCGTGTTCAAAGTTCAAACTAGCAAGTCCAACGCAATAATTATCACCTACATGCATGTACTATGTCTCAGGATTGGCATACGATGGGTTCAGAAAATTCGGAATGAGAAAAGAATCAGAAAAGTCTAGGAAAGGAAGGGATTTCATCATCTAAATCAGATAGGATCGAACTCCATACATCCGAAGATCAACCTCCAGATCGATCCTCAACGGAAATCGATCTCCAGATCAATCCTAAGATCGACCTCCAGATCGATCCTAAGATTGATCTCCAGATCAACCCTCAAATACAAATTGATTTTTGTACAAGGTACTAAGAAACGCAGCGTTTTCTAGCAACGGGTACAACTCAGAACAGTGGCACAAAAACGAGAAATAGTCACTCTACAACTTTATCCAGCTTGTTCACACCATCCCCTCGTCTATACTATTCCCCTCGTCTACACTCTCCTCCTCGTTTCGATTATCCTCCTTGTCTGGCTTTCTTGTGCTTAAGGTGAAACAACCAAGGATGTGGCTGCTCCTCCCGCCAAGCGCGCAAGGCTGCCAGAAGAAATCCGCTTTGGTAAGTTCGTCCAACAACTTTCTGCAGCAAATACCAATATTTTGTGTGTGTTCAAACTACAACCGCACAAACATGGTCATGAGCGCTAAAATTGTACAACCTGCAATAGATTGACTGCACAAAGATCGTCTAGGTTCGAAGTTCAGGCATCAGGGAATGAGAAGCTTGCTTTTGGGGAGAAATACCTACCAATGATCCTTGTTGTGTTTCTGACTGCTTGAATCAGCCAAAGACATCCCCCATCTTTCATATCCCAGCTTTCATCACCTGAATCAGATAAGCTTACTTCATGAGGTGATTGACGTGCGGAAACGTGTTGGGGCTATCTTGATGCCAACCACCGGCGTGGACTGCAGCACTTTCAGGATGGGCCAGTTCTTGTTCAGAAAGACCAACATGTGAACGTTTCTGGGCATTAAGGAGGCCCCGCCGTTGGCCGCGTTGCTCAGCTGCATGAACAGATGTCGAGCACATTCACTCTGACGAAATGGATGGAGCCAACAACTAAGTGTACTTTGTACGAAGGTTGACGCTGTGCGTGCTACGCTGCAGTTGTTCGGGCGTGCGTATCTGTGGCTTCATGCACCTTGTCACCAGTCATTTTCAGTTTGGGAAACCTTTTGATTGCGCATACGTGGCCGGCCGAGGCCGCGGTCGCGCATGATTTCACAAATGTTCGAACAGCGCGAAACGCGAACTTTAGGTTCGAACCTTGCGCCCACAATTGAACTATTCAAACGTTCGAACGTTCGTTGCACCCGTAGTACATTGTGAGCTGATTTAGACTATTGAAGCAAAGATTAAAAGTTGATACAAGATACTTACTCTTTACTTGTTCTGCTTGGTCGTGTCATGTAGATGAACCAACAAAGGAGGAGGCAGCCCCGCCAGGCAACCAAAAGGATACGTGTGATGCTGTAGCTGCGCCCAAGCACAAACACGAGAAAGATCTCATAAAAGAAGGTATATCGTGTTAGCTCTACTTGTCCATGTCTTAAGTCTGAGTAATTTGCAGTATTCTATGTTTGGGACCGTATGTGTTTGTCACCAGCATATCTACTATCTGTAACTTTCTTACTTCCTCCTCTTTTCTGCCTCTTCTGCCCTTCCTTTGATCCACCCTCACAACTTCTTCCTCCCTCCCTCCGATCTTGATCCCATCTTACTTTAATCACTCGTCACAACCCCACTCCGTCTGGCCCAATCCCTCCATCGACCCCTTCCATCGATGGCCCTTGCTTCCAGGCGGAGTTATTCTTGCTCATTCAAAGGATCGCTTTACCATGCCATGTTAAGATCCTCTGGGTGTTTTTTTTTTCGTATTAGATGTGCACTTCCGGCGAAGAACAGTCACCGTTGGTCACATTAGTTTCCTGGAGACAGCCTTCAGTGATTGGCGACAGCTTGCCAAAGAGCTCTTCCACAATGAGAGCCTTACCAAGCTGAAAAAACTGATGAGGAAAATCCAAGAGGAAGAAGGTGATGACATTGGCGAATGTTTTACTTCTTTAGTTGCAGAGTGGCAGGGGATGAGTGAGTCACACACGCTGGGACCACTCTGTGATGCTCTGCTGAGCATCGGACACAGCGAACTTGGGAGAAAGCTGTACTCTCATGTGATGAAGAAATGACACTTTTTACGAAGCTCGGGCAACTCCCTCTCTTGACTGTGTGTTTCTTCCACATTATTTTTCTTGTAACCAGTGTGTGTGTGTATCCTTAAGTGTGCGTGTGTGTTTGTGCATGAATGCATGATAAATTCTCTTTCAGTTTCTACAACATAGACATTTTCCACATTCTCCCCTTCTTTTTGTGCTTGTGTTGTGTTTCTCAACCCCTTCCAACATCTTCCTCTGTGACTTTTTTCGTCCGTCTTTTCTATGTAAGTTCTATACAATCTTATCTACCTCTTCAGTTGCCTGATGAGTGGCCTATAGCCACGGAACTCTGAGTAGCAACAAGTGAAGCATGCTTGCTCCCCGTGCGTTGCTTTATTCCATTTACCTATCCACCTGTCAATCTATTCACATCAGTTATTATCCTGATCATGAATGTCTTACGGAGTGTGTGAAGAAATTCTGAATTCTTTTTTTATGTCCAGCTGACAACTCCAGAATGACGCCAGTAATAATAATAGTAATAATAATAATAGGATTCTTCCCTCAATACCTCCCGTGCATGAAGATGATAATGACCGTCCTCATCCCTGGTAAAAGAGCGCATTACCAACCTGTGCATATTGGCATGTGGCTGCTAGCTCGAATCGTTTCATCAAATTTCGCAGATGGGCTTATCGATTGGTGATACTGCAGCCAAGACTCAACTCTCTGCCACCTATTAGCCTGGCCAAAAACAAACAAACCACTAGGTAGTCATGAAAACGTGTACACTGTTCATATCATGTGATATCAATTTATTGAGTTTGATTGGCTCAATTGCGCTTGGCTCGGTCCATACGTGCGCACAAAGCGTCAAGTTTCGGTTTCGAAAATTTGTTGAGAAATCAAACTGGATCAATCAGTATCTTATGATATGAACAGTGCGTAGAATTTCATGAATTCTTGAATAGCCTAATGTTTCGTTTTTTTTTTTTTAACATTGTCAACGTACAAAGAGTTCAGCAGAAGCCTACTGACTTCAGTGTCACTGGACCGTAGGTGCTTTTCGACTGTAGCATGCAGGATGAATGGTGAAGATGTGGCACCAAAATGTAGAGACTTGAATAGATAAATGTCCATCTGTCCGTTTGGTCGGTTGGCATCACAAAGCCAGAAAAAAACGAGTGGCGTTGCGATCTTCTTCAGCAAATGTGATCTGCAAGAATGCCCTCTCAATGTTAACTGTTGAAGGAAATTGCTTGAGATGAGCCGGACAAAGGTGGACATCAAATCAGCAGTCAGTCGTGGGCATGGGTGAAGGCAGTTGTTGAGGCTGACGTTGTTTGATGAGGCTCGACAGCTGCAGTCATAGAAGATTCTAATCGGTGTAGTGGAGAAGTCCTTCTGCACAAAATGATGAGGCAAGTAGTGAACACAGCTACCAGAAGATGGTTCATCCTCAGTTGGTACCTTTTTGATGAAAGCCTGCTGCAGCTGCTCAGAAATGATTTTGTCACAGTGGTGGAGCAGGTATGGGTGTTGTTTCAAGCGGCTCTTTGCTACGCGTTCGTTGCAGAGCTATGCGCGCTGATTGCTTGGGAAAGGAGGCACATCGTCTCACCATGTATGTAGTAGCTTTGCCTCATAGTGATCGCCTGTTGAAATGAAGGGGAGGTCCGTTGGTTGGCTTCAGTGAAGGCAGTGGCTGATGAAGTCTCACTGTCAGCTGCCTCGACACCAACAGCTTCCAACCTCCAGAAATTATGCACATGTAAGTCCATGACACCAGACCGATTATCTTGAGGGATGCACAGTAAGGAGGTCACGTTGCTGGTTCCCCAAGAGGCTGGCGATACTTCAAGTTGAGTTGGCCGTGACAGCAGATACCCAAGACGAGAACTGACGGCTGTTGGGCTGTTGGCAATGCGGATGATCTCATCACCCACAAAGTTCCAATAGAAATCCGCTCCAATCAGGAGGGAGACGGTAAACCACTGTGATTTGAGAACAGGTTGTGCCAGTTGAAGATTCCGGAAGCATCCACCACGTAACTGCTGTGAGGAGAGGTGCATGACCGAGGCGATCTCAGGAACAACAAAGGCTTGGAGAGGTATGGCTTGATTGTCTTTGTTGAGGACATGGACAAGCACCATGTCACATTGGGGGTTGGTTGATTTGTTTCCAAAAATGTAAGACACTTATGCTCTCGTATCTCTCCATGGGGAGGTGAAGTGTCTCCATGAGTGATTCAGAGACGAAACTTCCTTGGGTCCCTTCATCGAACAAAATGTTCGCAGCGGCTGTTGTAACAGTTGACTGTGACGTCACTGTTATCACCGAGCCTCCGCCCATGCAGTGAGTCATATTCACTTGTATAAATGTTACACCATAGGATCGTATGCATAGATACTGTAACCAAGACCGATAAGCAGACAGAGATCAGAGAAGAAGAAAATTAACGACCGAATAGAATATAGAATGAGTGTTACCAGGGATTCTTACATGGTGCCGAAGAAATCTGGCCATTTATAATTTTTCGTAATTTCACTTGAACACTTTTATTTGTCTGTTGCAAAGTTGTCCGCTCTTTTCTTAATGCCACCTATGGCAGTCTGTATACATCTGATCTTTCAAAGTCTCAACTTCTGCTCCTCCTTCAATGGCCATCCCTTCGGCTTGGAGAAGGCGTCCCCCAAAACTGTCCCTGTATTGGCAGTTAAATCTTTGGCTCGGTTCTCCTTCTCTCTTAACTTTACCTGCCTGCTGCTGTCTCTGACTGCTGCTCCTATAATGTCGGGCCACAGGTCTGTCCAAAGCCTTGCCTCTTATCACAGGACGAGCAAGGACATCAAGCGCGCCACTGCTCGCAGCCTTGCAGGCGACTTTCCATTTTTTGCTTTCGTTTTCTGTTCCTTCCTGCAGACAAGTCCTGTTTTTTCTGTTTGTACTGGTATTTGATGGTGATAATAAGTTGAAGTTCAGGATATGTTTATTCTACATTTCTGTCTCTAGTGCACGCGCAGATCTACGCCCTGGCAGGAGGGTAGACTACGTTGGTGCATTCGAGAAATCGGTTGCAGACCTTCGTACTCGGGCAGGCCCGATGTTCATCCCCACCCGGGCAGGGATTCCCCGATACTGCCTTCTTCCTCCTCATTCAGGTAGGTACTTCTCCGCAGACACCGGAAGAGTCGGATGAAGACACGGCTAAGTAGAACCGGCGCGGCCTGGGGCCGTATTTTACACGACAATAACAATAATAATAATAATAATAATAATGATGATAAGAAAAGTTCACTCACACCAGAGAAAAGTTTCAAATTGGCGACGTTTCGACTTCCGTGCCGAAGTCTTCGTCAGGCTAAAATGCTTCTCGACAAGAGTTCTGCGCTTATATACAGTAGTGTTCCTACGTTCTACAGCGAAGGTGTGAAAACGAACGATCTACAAGACTCAAAAAAGAATTTATCGCGACTTGTATACAGTACTGGCATGAACTACATCATGCTAAGGTGTGGAAACGTACATGTTGAGGTGTGAAAAAAAATGTAAAAGAAAACAGCAACTCTTTGTTAAGAAAACCATACAGCGCTTAGCTCAATGCCTCTGTCGAGGTTCATGAGGGATTCCTCGTCCCAGAGTGATGTCCTTAAAGCATAAAATGTCATTTTGACCATGAGAACCACACTGGGAATGCAGTAAACACGGCAGTAAGCGGCCACAAGCCCAGCAAAGCTCTTGGCTATTGTCCATGTTATCAGGGACCGGGTAAACCGCACAGTCGACCTGACTACAAGAACCCCGTGTGTCAAAAAGACGTGTCTTGGAGTATTGCGCGATGCGTAATTGTATTTAGAGAGTGTGAAAGGAAACCTTTAGTGCCTGGGAATACCATCTAAAACTTGATGGTGCGGTGTTGTTTGTTCAAGAATGTCAACATGTTACGGGATGGTTGTGTGTTGGTGACAACAGTACGGTCGACGTAACGTACGTAAAATGTCAGTTGCGGTTGCCTTGGGCCGCCCGGTCCCGACTTTTGGGCCGATTCGCGAACACTTTCTGCGAAGAAATTCCTATAGCTAGTAGCTGATTGGTTATCTGTTCTGAATGATGATGTCGTCACGCAAATCGATGTTTCTAACGCGGCGGATGATCCCGTCGACAATGGATGCAACCATGGCATACATGCGTGGATGTGCACGGCCGGAACTTTACGTGTCTAGATTCAAATACCCAAGTACGAAACTGCGGCCCAAAAGTCCGGACCGGGGGGCCTAACGTAATGCCTTGTAGAGCTACAGCGCTTCAATGGGGTTCATGCAAGGAATTGCCAAGGTTGTGCCCGAGATAGCTGCCCATTGCCGGTCCACGTATCTGTCAGTGTCTTGTAGCGTTAGGACCAGGTCGGCAGTGTTATTCCAATCCGCACAGACGTGTGTGAGAAGGTAGATTGGTCTGCAAAAACAAGCCAACGATATCGAAGAAACTGCCGCATGCTGAAACGATATGCATCGAGCTTTCAACTGTCTTTTGTTCGTCTTTGGCAGGGTATAGGAATGTTGGGATTTTGCTGAAGACGGTGCCGGGTTATAGGGCAGCGAACAAGGGAGGCCTGGATTGGTTGAAACATTGGTCCAGTTGTTTGTTGACCATTTCCTGATCTTTTCGCTGGGATCATTCTTCAGTCTCCAGTCCGGTGTGGAGTCACCAAGAGGATCGAACCAGAGTTGTATTAGATCAGATGTTTTCATAGCGAGCATCTCTTGTCAATGTTAGTGATGGTGACCTTGTTTGCGTCCTGGAAAAGGGCTGCCGTTTATACTTGTGTTCTTGTCAGGTTGTGTTCTTTAGTCTTGTGGTTCAGTTGTGTCTTGTACGAGTTGTTTTTTCTTTAAGTCAGTCTGGAGGTCTTGCATAGCTTGTTCAGTTTCTTATTGGTTCATGGGGTTCGATTCGTTTGTTGTGGATAGGACATGATTATCTTAAGTGTCTGTTGGGGGAAAATGGCCCGCTTCCATGTGTTTGATCTGATGTTGGTACCTTTTCGTATGTTAATTGAAGGGATATACTCCCCCTGTGATAAGCGCTACAAGGTCACAGGACCAACCCATTTCAACGTGTTCAGCACGCCATACCGCCAAATTGTCCGCCTGGTTGTACATAAACCATGCTGCCAACAGTCGGAAGAAGGAACTGCGTTCCAGGTCGACATTAAGTCCGGCACACACTGGTACTACTTTACGGCTGCCCACGTCCTATTCTGCAAAGTCCATGGCAAACTGGCGCAGAACGTCAAGTTGTGGTCAAGCGCCGGTTCGGGGTTCAAGGAAGAAAGGGTCGAAAGCCTTGACTTGAACAGCTTCAAGAGCGGTGAGTGCACCCCAACTACGGGGTGGTACGATGTCAAGAAGGAATACAGGGGGTGTTACAAGGACAGCAAGAAGCTCGTGGAGCACGACATTGGCGTTATCGCGCTGCTCAAGGAAAATATTAAGCCTAAATTTGTTAAAGAGGGAGGACTCCTAGCTCTACCTTCGCATAAAGTGAGGCAGAGTTACCACGATTCCCTTGTGGCCGGTTTTCCTCTCCAAGTTGAAGAGGAGGGCATAACAAAGGACGTCAGCGAGAATAGGACTTTCGAGATGAAGGGGAGCGTGGAACGAGAAAGTCTTGACAGCCCCCTTTGGAAGCACACCATCGACACATCAGAAGGCCAGGATGGATCGCCCGTTTTGACAGAGGACAGGAAGACAGTGATCGGCGTTCACGTCGGGAATGATGAGGCTGGAGGGTACAACCAAGCGGTTGTTCTAACGCAGGACTTTGTTACACGTGTCGAGAGTGGTGATGTGTAACATTGGGCCAAGAATGACGATGGCACACTCAGCCCCGAATATTATATTCTAAGAAAAATTGACAAGCAACAGCTTTAGTTATCCTGAATAACACTTGTCAGCTGACTATGTTTAGCATCATTCTACCCTGGTCGAAAATCCACAATCACTCGGCCCCACACACGCTGATCATCGTTAGTGCACATGGTGTTGATTTTGTTCGCCAGGGTTGTAGCTAGGACTGTGGAAAGGCTAAATCAGTACAATAGGAGTGAGCTAGCTACACCGTGATCTGAGTATGGGAATGAGTTAACTGTCATGGTCGATCCTCTGGAAAGGCAAACCTTATTATTCTAACTTTGTATAATATTTTGGAAATTCATTGAAGGAGCGTTCCGAAGCCCATTGAAAAAAAAACGAAGCTGCAACATGTTGAGGCTGCGCTCGGAAACACAGCTCACTAACTCACGTGCAAAAACTGAAGCGACAGAAACGACTGAGAGAAAAACTTATGCAAGTGAGACCACCGAGACGAATACGACAGCAACTGAAACGCTCAGCTGACTGACAAGGGGCGTGCCCAAGAGCCACCGCAGTCCACAAAGCATCACGCATCTCGCCTCGTTTATTTCGATCCGTGGTCTAAGTCTGTTCCATTTGGTGATTTGGGTAAATTTTTTGCATATCTGGCCATTCTAGTGTATGATTCTTTCAGAGTCCAAGGAGCTGCCTCGCAAGCCTCGTACATTTACCATCTGTGCTCAGCCAAGCCTTTCTTCGATCACGAATCGGTGAAGTTCGAGCTACAATTAAAGTAGACGGACCCCAAATTTACTCCAATACACTCCAAGCCGCACTTTTTTTGTTTCTTTCTTAGTCTCTATTCTTTGGCCAAAACTTTGCCGTTGAACTCGAACGCCTGAACTGTAAGTGGAGCTCTTCGCCCAGGGGTTCAGCTATAGGCAGGTGCGGATATTTCCGTAGTCAGGCGGAAGATACTGTACCAGATACCGAGCACCCTGGTTAAGCGGACGATCTAAAAGAAAAGAAAAGAAAAAAAAAAACCTAAACCTTCAACCTTCCCATCACATCGTCAGACATTCACATCGGCACGCACCTACTAAGCACCTCTGTGTAATTCATACATCATCTTTCACGTCTTTTCAGCCTTCCTTCGCACACTCAATGGCCCCCAACCCCACCCCCAAGACTACATCACAAAAGAGGAAAAAAACATTCATCGCGCGGTACTCCTGGTAGAAATAGATGTTCCGTCGATCGAACTCACTCTTGGGCTCAAATAAAACATTTTTTTCTAAGTATGGTCAGACGGCCGAAAAGCACCAGTGATGTTACTTTCATTTACATGCACGTGGGCAGAACTGCGCATGTACACTGCTTGTTAAGGAAGAAGCTTTTCCACATTCGGAAAAGAACGTAAGCCTTTACAGCTAAGCCTTTACCAGTTGATCAGCCGCGATCGGTTCAAATGTAACCCTTTTGACCCTTTTGGTCCAAATATGGTCGAGTAGGCCCAAGATGCGAGCGCGCGGTCCAGCTGAAATTTGGTTGCCCGCACGCGCCTTCATATGGTAGCCGTAACTACGACAGACGTTACGAGAAGAGGCTCTCACCCGCGTAGAGGGCGAAAAAATTTTGAGAGTGATTAGCCTGCGAAAGAATGTTCGAAATTCATCTGTGAATGCGTAGAGAGCCCAGGCCCAGACGAGGTTTGCCCGGATGTGATGCTTCTTTCTACACAAACGACCGAGGCGCACATGCTGACTTCTGTCTCCAGACGAAAGAGCATTATCCTTCGATCAAAAATACTCGCAATAAGAGTAGAAGGCTTCTCTTCCCTCTCTCTTGCTCTCTCTCTCTATCTCTCTCTCTCACACACTCACTCTCTCTCTCTCTCATGTTCATTTACAATTTCGTGGCAGACGCGCTCTCTCTCTCTCTCTCTCTCTCTCTCTCTCTCACTCTCTATTTCTCTCTGGCGTCGTGTGCGGACGAAAGCACCTGAAAATTAGACTTTCCAGGTGACGTGCGGTTCTTGTGCTTAAAGCAATCATCGATCAGGAGGCAAACCGCTTCAGGGCACCTCAGGGTTGCGAGACACATTTGCTTCACAGCCCCGTCGGTATTCGTCCAGGTCCTTCACTCTAAGCTTTGACAAACATAAGAAAGGAAATCTTCAGCACTTGCGACACTTCAACCGGCTTGTCTTCTGAAATCCTTCAAGATCGAACATCCAACGCCGTCAATAAAAAGAATTGCACAACAAACGAACTGTACAAGATTTAGGCATCACGCTTTCAACGCTTGGCCAGCCCCCACCACCACACACACATCGACACAAAAAAAACAACAGGCCTGTACACAATTGTAAAGAAAAGCAGAGAATCTCCTCACTGAGAACAGTCTGCCCTGTCGTTCCGAACGAAGTTCAGCTGAAACTTTTAACGTGCTTTGCAGCACGCGCATCTTTCGTAGACTAGCTTAGCGTAGACTAGCTTAGCAAAACGTTTAGTTCTCGGAGGGCTTGTGAGCCCGATCCCAGGAACGTACATGTACATGTACTTTTCGAGAACAAGCGCCGCTGTAGCCGCAAACATATCACTTCTTCAGGAAGAGACGCGTCTACGAGTCGATCAGCCGGCGGCGCCCACGGGATCGGCTCAAATGTAACTCTTTTTCACCCAAATATGGTCGAGTGGGCTCCTGAAGCAAGCCCGACGGCCAGCTGTGCAGCTTGGTTCCCCTGATGGGAGTGGTAGCTAGTCGTAACTGCGACAGACGTTCACAGGAAGAGCCTTTCGCCGGCGTAGAGGGCGGAAAATTTTGGAGAGCTTCTGATAAGCCTGAGAAGGAATTTTCGAAATTCAACTTTAGACGCGTAGAGAGGCCCAGTCACAGACTGGCCTTGCTCTGGTGTGGTACCTCTCTCTACATGAACACGGAGGCGCACATCGTGACGTCTGTCCCCTGACGAACGAACATTTCCTTCGACCCAAAAAAATGATCGCAGTAAGCTAAGCAAGCTTTTCCCCTCTCTCTGTCTCTGTCTCTCTCTCTCTCTCTCTCTCTCTCTCTCTCTCTCTCTCTTTCTCTCTCTCTCTCTTGTCTATTAGAAATTTAGTTACAGGCTCTCTCTCTCTCTCTACTTCTCTCTGGCTTCGTGTCCGTACGAAAGCACCTGTAAAATACACTTTCCAGGTGAAG
>JAOWAR010187181.1:0-15756 GCA_028571005.1 Clathrina lutea | reverse complement strand
CCTGGCAAGTAACCCGCATTTCGCCCGGCAAGTGACTCCGATTTCAAGTGGCAAGTAGTATTGTGCTGTGAATTTGGCGAAGGACTCTTGATTGGGCCTATTGGCCTGCGGTGGGTCCTCGCGCTTGCGCAACTTGTGAGTGGGCATAGATTTGACCATGCAATTACCGCTTGTGTGTTCTCGGTCTGATCTGATTTTGTTGACAGTAACGGCCCCACACATCCTGCATTGGGTGTCCGTGGTAGTTTGGCAGTGTTCTGTTTGAAAGTTTTGCTTTTTCAAATGAGTTGTCTCTTTTCTCAGGGTTTGTTTGCTGGTACCAATGTGTGACAATCATTTGAAGTGCATTTTCACTTCATTGATATTGATCATCCGTGTCACTTCAAGCTACTTCATTTTAGTTACCACATCGTCTCTCACAACCACAAATGTTTTCCGAAATGTTTCCTCTTTGTTTCTACAATAGCAATTTTCTTTTTCTATTTGTACAAATTTGTAGGTGGCACCAGTGTGGGATCCTGTCCTAACATTGTGGACAAACAATTGACTCCCGGAATGCCTATTCTTTGGAAAGTGAGTGAGTTTTTGGCAGAGGAAAAACTTTGTCGAGGCCTGGCAATATTTCTTTTGGAAAATCAACCTGGAGGAGGGCCTGCATTTATCAGTAACATTGTGAGCCATGGAAGCAGGCCAAACTGGCGGCTCATGGCAAGCGATATTTTGCAGGAATGGGTTCGCAAAACAGATATCTGCGAGGTCTCCAGTTGTCGTTTATACAATGTGCTACGTTACAATGTGGGAGCACAAGCAGCCGCAGATCACCTACTGCAACACTTTCAGTTGTTCCCGATCATGAAGTAAGCTGGTAATGGCACGAACTGAAGAAGTATGTCACAGGTGGATGTACCCATGCATGTGATAAACGACTCTCCCTCTCTCTCTCTCTCTCTCTCTCTCTCTCTCTCCCTCTCTCTCTCTCTCTCTCTCTCTCCCTCTCTCTCTCTACCACTGACCCTCCATGGTGTTGTGCAATGATCCGTGCCTGGACATGTTGATGCCCCATTATCTCTTAACGTTACTCTTCTGGATTTTGTCTAATGCTTGTGTGTACCCTTTCCTTCTTTGCTCACCCTCACCCCCTCTTTCCCTCTCTCTCTCTCTCTCCTGAAACCCTCCTTTATTTTGTATTGGTTTTGACTCCTGCTTTAGATGTTCAAGTTGTTCACTATGTCGTTTCAGATCAAACAATATCAGTTGTATCCTGTTATGGTGTGTAGCATGTGAACACAAGGTCAAGGGCGGCCATGCTTCCCTTACAGCTAACCGTTATCGTAACTTTTGAGAAAAGTCTTTGTTGATATTCAGGGACCTGATTGATCGTGGGCTGCCGGACGACTGAGAAGGCCGACGCTTTCACTTAAGGTGGCTCGGGCAGACTGCGTGCACATCGGAAATTGCGGTCGAAATGGTGGACAATTCCAATGGAAACAAGCATCCAGCTGAAGGAGCGTGAAGACGCGCGGAACATTGGGTTTTGTGTTCATTTTCTGAAAGAACGAACAAAAGTACATCAACTTATGGCGGAAAAACATCAGGTCACCATCCATTTTGAGGACTAAATAACTGCAATTTTCCATTGTAATACGTATAAAACAGGCTTGTTCGCCCTGGTCAACGTTTCCGTGGTGAACTGCCAAGATATTTTTAGTATGTGTTTCTGTTGGTCTTCCAATGAAATTTCACTAAAATAATCGCCAACTTTCTGTTCAAAAATCAGAGATATCCGAACCACCCGAGCCACCTTAAACCATTCTGGTTATCCTCTTCTTTTTCTTTACCGTTTTGCCTCTACCTCAGTTCCTTCACACACGGGCAGTTATGTTCTTACCTGGTTCAAACAATCAGGGACCCTCGGTGCGAATGCTCAGTCGACAGCTGTGAAAGCTGAGTGTGGGCTCTTGCTGGGGATATGCCTCCAGGGGGTGGTGGAGAAGACTGTCACTGAGGGAGAGCCGGCTACCGTTTCCGGGCTGGTCACAAACGACAGGAGTCAAAGAAGAAAAATGCTTGATAATGACATCTTGAAGGAAGAGGCTGTTGGGCCGGGAACAAGGTACTGGTACGCTTACCGCGGCGTTGGCGGAAAGTGGCCGTTTGGCGTAGTTGCACCTGCCAGGAGAGATTTCGCCGCGTCTAAGCCTTGTCAACGTCCAACCTCCCACGCTCGATCGAAGGACTGATCGCTTCGCGCAGTTCGAGTCACGGTGGAGAGTGGCTGTGGCTGATTGCAGGTGAATATCACAAACGTTCAGCAGCTGCCGTCGAAGGAACTTCCAAGACGACCTAACGAGTACTCACACCAGTCCTGCTCTTTGTACGAGGCAGACGTGAAACAGGGATCGATGCATCGATGGTCAACAGTAACGTTAGCCAGGGCGCGAAACATGAATCTGGTGAAATCATGGAAATGGCAACGCGCCAAATTTAAACGACGTGATCTCCTTCGAAGCGTATCGCGATATCGACCACCGCCGGATATATGCCTGCTGCATATGCGCATGCTATGCTGCTGTGCTGCTCATGCTCGCGCAGCCTTTGCCATGCCATAGCTAGCTGAAGGGACGGTGCGGTTTGATGCTATCTCATCATTAAACATGTTTAATGCACTATATCATGTATATAGCCAGGAGCAGCTGCAGTGCGTTTGAAGATCGATATCATGATCACGCGATTTTGAATGTCGCAAATATATCGTGAATTTGTAACATGCGGAACGCGTATAATAAACATGATAAACGGGCTTCTGATCTAGGCTGTATCTGTTGTTATAGCAACTGCTACGCCATTTAGTTTTTTTATATCGTGATACACTATGCGATCGAATTCTCGATCATGCATGCACGTGCACGGACGCACGTGCGCACGTAGACCTTTTCGTAAAATCATGAACAGATGAAGCGACCGGCCGGGCTGACGGGGCGAGCGGAAAGCGCGCTAAACTCAAATGTATGCGTGCAAGTGCGCGTGCAATTTGCACTGATGGACAATCTTTGGCCGCTTTCTCTTCCGTTTTGTTTAAGTTCGGTGAGCTCTGATTAGGAAAGAAGCGAATCGCTTTCAATGGTTCTCCACATCCGGTTTTTCGGTGAGTGTTTGGAGGAGGAGGAGGAGGAGAAGGAGGAGGAGGAGGAGGAGGAGGAGGAAGAGGAGGAGGAGGAGGAGGAGGAGGAGGAAGAGGAAGAGGAGGAGGAAGAGAAAGCCCTCGATGGTTAACTTGACGATTCAGTAAGGCTGGCGTAAAGATGGAAAAACGCGTTATTCGTGCTAGCTGGACGTACGAGATCACCTACCTGGAAGATCGTCTTCTGGAAGCACGGAAAGAGCATGCTGGGTGCTGGAGGAAGACGATCAACCATGTCGAGGTCCTTGACAAACTTCGCCTATCCCGCCGCATTTGTGGGCAGAAAGGACTAAAAGCAATCGCTGGACAGAAAGATCACTTGCAGTGACTCACTGAAAGAGAACGTGATGTCCACACCTATGGGCAGTATTCAAACATCTTCACCTCGCCAGGACAAATCATTTTAATCTGTTTCTCTTATTTATTCATTTATTTATTCATTTATTTCGACGTTAAATATTCTTGCTTGGGATAACTCAGTCACAGTGTCTCTCCTTTACTGATGATCACTGGCCGGTTGTAAAAAACACAACATTATTTTCTATTTCGTTTCTCACTCTTCACTGTCTTCTCTTCCCAGCTTACAGGAGAGTAGCTTACAGGAGAGTAGCTTACAGGAAAGTAGCTTACAGGAGAGTAGCTTACAGGAGAGTAGCTTACAGGAGAGTAGCTTGTAGGAGAGTAGCTCACAGGAGAGTAGCTTACAGGAGAGTAGCTTACAGGAGAGTAGCTTACAGGAGAGTAGCTTACAGGAGAGTAGCTTGCAGGAGAGTAGCTTACAGGAGAGTAGCTTACAGGAGAGTAGCTTGCAGGAGAGTAGCTTGCAGGAGAGTAGCTTACAGGAGACTAGCTTACAGGAGAGTAGCTTACAGGAGAGCAGCTTTGACAAGTAAACCCGTCACCTTTCGTGCAATTCTTTTTATATTAGTCCTTCAACACGTACAAGTTTCAGCACCTGTTCGCCCACGCGCAAAAGTACAGTTCTGGAATAAGAAATCGGCCACTTATTATATCATTAACTCTGCGGTCCACTTGAGTTGCACGCGCCGCGACTAGTACTGGGCCACGATCGAACAAGCATGCGCCATGCACGACACTGGAGCTGGCACCATATTGGTGTAATCATACATGCACGTGAGCTGTATCACTGAATATTATGCATAATATGAATATTCGGGTGGACGATTTCTTAGTCCAGAACTGTAGCTCTGCCTTGTCAGTGCGCATGTGCAAAGATGGCGGTTACGCAGCACAACCGCGCTTCAGACATCCGGCTCGCTGGTCAAACGGCGGAAGGCTTGTCAAGTGTTGAAAAAAAAATTAGACAAGACCAGCCGTGTCCAACCACAGGAAACAGTAGAGGAAGGCCGGGCAGGAAATTTTCTCGGCTCGGCTTACTTACTAAGGCATAACGGAGTCTGTCGGCGAGTGATAGGAAGCAGCCATGGCATCGAACTTCCGCGCAAAGATCGCCACCATCAAGGCAGAGAGGGACGCCGCTGTCGACAAGGGAGATAAGCTGAAGAAACGGTTGCGTGCTGAGCAGGAGCGAGCGGAGGAGTCGGAGCGCGAGCTGGAGCAGTTGGAAAAGCAGATTGCGCTGATCGAGGAGGATCTCGACGAGGCGGAGGCACGCGCCAAGGAGCTGCAGCAGCGCGCGCAGGCGACGGAGACCGAGGCGGAGGAGCTCGAACACCGCGCTAGGCGCACGTCCACGCTGTCGGGCAACGACGCTCGGCGGATAGACGCTATATCCGCCAAGTACAACGTGGCAGTGAAGCGCGCGGAGGAGAGTCTTCAGATCAGCAGGGAGCTTGAGACGCAGGTTCAGCAGCTCGAAGACGACCTGGTCATGGCGGAGGAGAGGGAAGCCGACGCGCGGAGGGTGAACAGCGATTACGAAGCGGAGCTGCGGCAGTTGACGGAGAACGCTCGCTCATTCGGCACCCAAGGCGCTAAGCTTAATGAGCGAGAACGGATCCTGGAGCAGCGCGTAGAGTCACTGGAGAGAAAGCTTGCCGAAGCGGAGGAGCGGTGTGAGATAGTAACCAAGAAGGAGGCCATTCTGGAGGACGACGTGGATCGAGCGGAGGACGAGAGGGACCACTGGAAGGACGAATACAGAAAGATCAAGGAGGAGTACGATCAGACGATGCTCGAACTGGGTGACATGTGAGCGAGCGAGCCAGAGCGACCAGTATCCCTGCCATGTGAAGACCAAGGGCAAGTCCGGGAAGTGAAAAATCCTGTTCTTTCTCCCCTTCTCCTGATTCGACAGATGCGGTGAGTGCTTGACCGGGAAGGCAGTCATGCCATACATTACCAATCCGTGGACGTTTCACTAGATTTCTGTAATTTCTTTCCATAAAGAGATTTAGCTCTTCTCAATTTTCTTATCTTTTTCGACCTCTCTCTCCCGCTGTCTTTCTCTCTGTCATCTCCCTAGGGTTCTTGTCTATTCATTCAAATAAAAGACTGAATGTTCATTGCGCTATCCTTCATGAAAATCACCTGAATGTACAAGTCTTGCATGAACATCGCGTTGAGGACAAACCTCATGCTTTTTTGGCTGTGGGTTGATTTGTGTTTGTGCCTCCTTCTTGCTATGTCTCCACTCTGCTGTCCTTCCGGAAACAGGCAGAATCAACGGGTGGGAAATCCGGTTTGCTCTTCTTCAGCACTATGTTTATATATTCCCTTGTCAGTTGTTGTTCAGCGCCCTTCTAAAAACATTGTGGCCTGCAGGAGGATGCTGTCAGTGTGATTTTATGGGCATGGTGTTTGTTTGTGTGTGTGTGTGTGTGTGTGTGTGTCATATTGAAAAAGAAAGGTGCCGGACAAAGGGCGAGCACGATGCATGAAGAAAAGGAAAAAGCAAAGAAATATACAAGAGCAGCAGCATATGGCCTTTTTCATCATCTGTGTGTGTGTGTGTGTGTGAAAGAGAATGAAATACCGTGAACTCGGGTAAGACATACTCCGTCGGGAATTTGCAGGAAAGTACATGCTGTTTTGTACTGCCATAACATTTTGAGCACTTTGGCTGGTACGGCGAACTTCACGCTGTTTCAATGACCAAAGTATGTACTAGTTGAACTCACGCACTACGTTCAAAGGCAGGCGGTTTCCGTGATGGCAGGTGCTTGTTAGCCCCTGCACGGATGTTCTAAGTTGGGCACGCACTATCCGAGTTTCACCGTCTTGCTTTTGACGCACCTTAAGTGGGGGTAGGACAGAATGGTGCGTGGAGGGATTTCTTTTTTTCTTTTCACTCGATAGCTATACTGTAACAGAGTTTGCTTCACCTCTTACAACGCACCCTCACCCTCAAGTCGTTGGGCGCCATTCTTTTGCTGGACGATAGCGAGGAATAGTCTTCCCACCAGAATTGTTTCGAGCAAACTGGTCTGTACTCTTCATAAAGAATTGAAGGTCTACTTGAATGGGGATAAGGCTATCTGGTCTTAGGGGGGGGGGGGTTTTCTCCAAGTTTTTCCTTGTGTGTGGGTCTTGAAGTTCTTTCCTTCTTCCTTTGTTTTCATTCTACTTCACTTGTGAGTGGGTCTCGACTTGTTCTTTCCTTCCTGTCGTGCTGATGAAGTTGAGAGCCCCTCGATTGGCGCTTGCTAATTTGTAATCCTGGTTGGGAACGATGTATCAACAATAATCACAAGAATGCTGAAAGCCGCACATGTCAGTAACATGTCACTATGCACCGTTTACACTTGAAGGGGGAAAGCTGAATGGCTTGGTTGTTTGGTGGAGAGAGAGAAGGGACTAACCAATTTTCTCAAGCACATGTTCTACTTTTGTACTCCTTTCTTCTCACTGTACCACTAGGGTGGGTGGGTGATGTAAGCCGGAGCAATCCTGTGAAGAAACCAGTCGGGTCCACTGCTTGGCTGGAGTTGGGCTGGGACGATCTTTCTATTGTACTTGATTAGTGAATATTATTTTACCCGAAACTGAGCTAAGTCCTCATCTCCATGGTTTGACCAATAATGAAGTTTGTGCCACAGCAGACATTAGAGAAAGGCTCGCTTCCAAAATCTCGTGTCCGGTTATTTCCAGATTCTCCCAACATCTCGATAATCTCAGAGCTGGTCAAACAGGCCGAGTTGGATTTGCTTTCAACTCACTGCAAGTTCAAATCCTGGTAGGCTTTCCCTCGCCTGATATTTGCAAAAATGAAAATCGGCTGGTTGCTATCTTTGCTATCTATGATTTACGAATATTATTACAAAATAAAATCGCTTGGCTTTTAAAATTTTTCCAGGATCCGCTTGGATGCGCGCATATGTGCGCACACACGTGAGAGACGTATAATAATTATAGTAACATAATAACATAAGAACGTATAATTATGCGCAAGCGCGTCTTTTGTTACTAAGGCAACTACAGCCGGCGCGCCGGCGCCGGCCACCCGATCGATATATCACGACGTCGTCAACATTGGATATCGAACGATCAATCCGGCAACGTGATCGTGAGCCTCACGTCTAGGTCTCTCAGCCTAGCCTACTTGGTCTACTTTGTTGAGCATGTTGAGACTGGCTAGCTGTCGTCTCCAGCAAGTTTCTGTCCTATACTCGCCCGATTGGCGGATATTGTTCGCTTTGGCAGTCGAAGGTTACTTTCTCCTATAAGGCACGGCCTATTCGCGTTGACGGTGCGAGAGATCGACGGATCATGCTGCTGCTGCTGCTGCTGCTAAGAAAGCCTTGGCTGGGCTTATAATCAGATACTGCTGGTGGCGCTTGACAACGTTTGCTCCTTCCTTTGTCCTTCATCCTCTCCGAACCTATAGAGCACGAGCTGTTTTTGTGAGAGGACTGACCTGGTGTGCTGGCGTCGACAAATGACGACACAACGCGATGCGAGAGACCCGAGGATCATAGCCAGTGCCAACCTGCTGGTGGACAATATGAACAGTTCGTATATTATCCATGATCTTCTGACTGCGGATGTCGTGAACGTCCAGGAATTTACAGAGGTACGTTGTTTGTACATGTGTACACGTTAGTGTAACATTTTACCGTCCTCGCTCGGGGTGAATTGTCCATTCGCTGCGCAAGTTAGTTAGTCGTAATGGGCACTCCTGACGGGGGAAGTTTTTGTTTAAAGTATGTGTTTGTGTGAAACACAATCAAAACTATCAACCGAAAACTTGCGCCAGTGGTATAAGCCATAAATATTTTATTCAAATAAACTCACAATGGGACTGCACGCGTTTGAGCGCCCGTAGCTGTACCCTCTGCAGGAAATGGTCAGTAGGTCTAAACTGGTGGAAGTCAGGGTGATGATAGCGGTGTTTCTGAGAGAGCTGTCCGGGTGTCATGCAGGCTTGTGCGCGAGGAAAACAGCCTTCAAGATTAGCGTGAACGTCCTTGTACAACCTTCAGATCACGAAGGGGGAGGTCTTCGGTGCTTAAACTCCAGTCTCAACATTCTCAAGACTGCCTTACCAGCTATGTACTTCAACACCACACATGAAGGGCTGACATGAAAGTTCCGTGTGTACGTGGAGACAATTGGCACTGACTTATAGGCTTGAGAATGCTGTCGAGGCAGACGTGTAGATCTACATGACTTGATTTACATGTAGGCATGCGTGTTTCTGTTTCGTTGTTCATCTGTTTATGTAATGTGGGCAAACCAGCAGACCAAAGGTCTACTCGAAGACAGCTTACAGATATATGAAAACAGTGCAGGACGACTGTAGAACTACAGTCCCTTTGCAAAAATAATGCAGTACACGTTTCCTTATTTAGCGGTACTACAGTTGAGATACTGTACATTGGCAATGGGGAAAAGGGGTATGTTGTAATGTGCACACTGCATTCTTTTGCTGAACAGACTGTAAGATTAATGAATAGGTCTAAGCTGAACGGAATATGGTAATGGGTTGAATAACCATCGCAACTTTGGACTAGGAAGTAGAATTAACGAGTAGTAGATAAAGAACTGAAGAGATTTGACTTAAAGTAAGGTGAGGTATTATATTAGAGCTCGTGTCCGATAGAGGAAGGGAGTCTTGGAGTTCTGGAACATGGTATAAAGAAAAGATACTGAACTTGACCAGTAAGCTGTGTGGAATGGTCTTAAAGCTGATTGCTGGGCTCTCGTTACATAGCTGTGTGATAGAGAGGACATTTTTGCACTTAAATTAGGGAAGGGGAAGGGGGCAGAGCACGTGGTTTATCAGTGCTGGAAAAACATTTTCTGCGCCAGTCTCTTCAGTCGAAATGGCTGGCAAAATCGACTCACCAAATTTGAACTCAACTTGATGATGCAAGCGCCGAAGGCTAAAATCAGTTTTTGTTCCCACACAGTAAGAACAGTAAGCAGGTTTGCATCAAGCCATGCAGGGCAGGCGCTAGTGCCTTTCCAACCTCCATTTTCCTCGGCCGATTCCTTCTCAGCAGCAGCGGCACCAGCAGGGGTTGGACTGATCTTGCGAACCAGTGGCCTCAAGTTCCTGACTTTCTTGCTGAGGTTGGTGGCTGCGCGTTTGAAAGAAGCCAAACGAGAAGAGGCTTGCCATCATGCCTGTAACAAACTGTCTGGCTCTGTCTCTGTTGTGCGTATGCATGACGATGGTGTGTGGCCTGATGTGTGTGGGTGTGGTCCCGCATTAACGATCTTTACCGTGCAAAATGCAACTGCTCCATATCCTACAGCCGTGCAGCGGCTTGTACACACAACTTCAAACAGTCTCGAAATCTCTTATTTCTTAGGTTCTCTTGGCATGAGGTCAAACGTAGATGTCTACGTACACGCCTCACATAATTCCTGCGGCAGCTTACTGCCTTACACTGACTGGATACGCATGAAGTGAGTGATGATCACTGTTGCGCAGGACTAGCCCGCCACGAACCCAGCCCATGCATGTGCACTGCCGATGGCCGACGACCAAGCAAATGCCTGCCAAACGCCTTTGTGTTTGGTTGGTGTTGGAAGTTGCATGCAAGCCACTGTAATGCAGTAAGTCAGAGTATGCACAAAGTACTGCATGCACGCGGTACGTGAGGATGCAGTTTGATTTTGTCGACCATCAGGGGTTGGCGACTGCTCAGACAGCTCGCCGTCCGACAGTTCTCTCTCGCAAAGGTTGGTCACAAGATCACGAAGGCCGGTCACCAAAATGTAACCAGGCTTCACATTCTAGTCGCCAAACTGGCACTACACGGAAAAGTTCATTTGCCAAAGACAGTTTTCCACTTGCCATTGGCGAGTAGGCGACCGGATTTTTCCAGCCCTGTACGTGCATGTGTGGGTGCCTGTGTCCGTGAGAGAGAAAGTCTGTCTGATCTGGGGGTCATGGTAGATAGTTATAATATACTGGCTTCAAAAGGCATCTCGAAGAATTTCAAAAACTATCATCCAACGACTTTTGGTGTGTATGAAGCTGGGACTAAAGCCTGTCGTGCCTAATATCTTCCTGCCGAAATTAGGCTGTCTCTTTTACACAGCCATGCTTTCATGAAGACAGCGTCATAAATGCTGAAAGCATCTTTGTTGCTTTTGGGGTTATTGTCGACATCAGTTCGGGCTGTCACCTTCTACCCGATAGTAGTGCTCTAGTTAATACATGGTTGGAGGAGGTTTACATTCCCAAGAATGGATTCAGCCAACCTTAATTGAAAACTCGCCTTCTAAACGGACCAAAACAAGCTAACAAACAATCTGTCCTTTTACGCTCCTGATGATGGCGATCAAAAATATACACTGTCCCCATTTGTGTCTGAAAAGAATAAAAATATGGAAATTCAATTAACCGTCCTTTTCAAGAAGAAAGTCTTGAGGTAAAATTGTGCTAAAGGACATGAAACGGTATGTGATTTTCTCGGTCACGAGATGTGAAAATGAGATGTGCTGTGGTGATCCCTTGTTTCGTGTGCTTTCCGACTAGGTCAACACTGTCCATGACACAAAGGGGCCTTTCGCAGCGAACCAGGCACTCTTCAAATACCTCTTGCTGAAGAGTGACCGCAAGATCGACAAGTTCATCACCATCCTCGCCAAGTATCAGCCGGAGCTGGCCATCAAGGTGATAAGCAGTATAGCCGATGGTGCGCCGACGGCCACCGCGTTTGGTTTTGAGACAGGAGGGCAGACAGCATTCTCTGGAAATCCTGTTGAGATGGAAACCGGAGGTTGGTTGCAATAATTTTCTCCTCGTCTTTTTCTCTCATTTGGGTATCTTGCTCATGGACCGAGTGCTACATGGCACAGGTGACAAACCATTTTTTGCAGGCATCAGGGTCTGCAGTTGTAGCTCATGGCCTCAAATCCTGCTGTTTTATTTTTTTTTTTTTTTTTGTAAATTTTTTGTGGGCTATCCGGGCAAGGCCCGGGCCTGAGGTCGTTTATCACCGTAGGCCTCGCTGCCTGCACCTTTGACAGACCTACCTCTGACCCGAGCCGTGGCTGTGTAGGTCCATTGCCCTTTGATTGATTTTGATGCCTGGCTCTGAAGTGATGTAAATTTTTTTGCCTTGTTCTGCCTCTCCGGAGTGCTTTATATTGGTGCACACGCAGATCTTGTTTGGTCTCTAACCGTAAGCACAAACCTCTTTGAAGGATGACACAATTTATCTCCCTCCTGTTCACAGTTGGGTGAGGCAGGCAAGGCGTGTACACTTCTGTTTTAGACAGTGACGTAAACGGCTTAGGTGCACTGCTGGTGTGTGAATGTGTTAATCGTGTTTATTGTATCCTAAAACGATTCATTATCGGTATAATTATATCGTAAAGCTTGACTTTCCGTTGTGAGGCGAGTCATTTTCAGGCTGGTAATGGCCATGTAATGGCATGTTAGCTTGCTTGTAGAACCCTGCTAATCACTCCTTACATTTTGTCTTTCATTTGAAAAAAAAACATGAAATTTGATGGCCTGATGATGCCTCAGAGGGTGAAACATTGCTGTACCTTTGTCTCCTGTCTAAAGTTTTGAGAACTATCATCTGTTACCATGAATGATAAATGAAAAAAAAAAACTATAATATTATAGTCTGGAGGTAATGACATGATGCTGTGGAAAGTGAAGGCACGGTGTGCCCGGGTTTGAGCACAAGTCTCGCGCAGGCTACTTTATGAACTGTATCAAATTATCTCAAGCTGAAAGAAAGTCCACACAATGATCACTGGTTGTTTTCAACCTGACAATGAGTGCTTAGGCAACAAGGCAAAACATTGTTTTCCCCTGAAACGTGTGTGCGTGTGTGTGCGTGCATGTCTGCAAAGCGGCAGAATAGGTTCTATCAAAGCCGTGCCAATCGCTTGTTGCTTTTCTTTCCTAGTCTTTCCTTGCCTCTATCACTTTCCTCGTCTTCTCCCTGATTTCATTCATACTCGCTACTCACCGCTGTACCTGTGTCTTCTCACAGATCCTACCGTTTTGACTCGGTCAGAGAGTTTGTAGCCATGGCAATGCGGGAAGTGAGGTGGGTGATGTGTGGGCATGTCCGTGGTGCCCATGCCAACACTGCACGCCGTTGATGAAGGAAACAAGAGATATTTTCATTACCATCCACCACTCGTCGGTGTGATTGTTCGGAGCATCGGAGTGTTTCCAACAACAACACTGCTCGCAGCCTGAGCAGCAGCTGCTGACTTCTATCCGTCCACAGCTGTGTCTTCTCTCTCTCTCCATATCTAGAAATATCTATCTTTCTCTGCTTCTCCGTTTTTATCATTCTTTCTCTTTTGAAATTTTAATTCTGAATTGAACAGCTTCCCGCTGTTATTCCCATGAATGATAACGCAATACAACCCCAAATTTTGATCACTACGTCAGCTGCTGTAGGTGTGTTATCATAGCATGTCAGCCGTCCCAACAAGGTCAGATGGACAGAAGTCAATGCATAGTTGCCTTAGTTACAGGGATAGTTGCCTTAGTTACAGGGCATTTCACATTTTGTCGGGTCATTTAGGGTTAGAGTTAGGGAAAGGAGCTCTGAACAGGTTTAAAAGATTAGACCGGATACTTGATGTACATAGTGTCTGATTTCTCCCAATTGGCTGTAAGGGCAGAGTCAAAGGGTTGATGCACTGTGCATTCACTCGTGAAAGGCCTTAATAATGGTTTTCATGGGAACCAAACGAGTGGCCCGACAATTTTTTTCTTTCAACCAAAAACACAGTAGAAGAAAAAAATTTATGGTAGACAAGGCTGATACATGCACTGAAAACAAGGCAAGAGGTGAGATGATTAATTCGTTGCCAAGAGACGCTTTGCCTTCAACACCATCATCAATCTACAGAAACTGCTGATGACTAGCGATGGCGTCGAATGCCGAACGGCCTCTCCCAGTAAAGAATCGCCTCAATTCTTTTTTTTGAACCATGGGTGTGAGGAACACAAGGTTTTTTTACTCTCATTAAAGAGCAATGAAATGGAGGTCTGTCAGGTTGTTTGGTGCGTGGCCCATGACGGATAGACTAGTTCCTGACAAACACCTTAGGGCATTATGATTTAAACAGCAAGCTATCTGAACAGTTGGATTTTTCTGAGGAGCTTCCAAATAAGGAAGTCTAAATCTCATCCTGTAAACAACAGCACTTGTTTGTGTGTCAAGTGTTCTAAGGTCACGTGCTGTTTGTTGCTGCAATGTGGTTTGCAACTTCTGGCCACCTCTGCATGCCTGCACCTGCTACATGTCATTCACAACATCATGAGCAATTTATCCACGTTCCCTTTGCGAGGAGCCCCACGCCCAGAGAAAACAAAAGATGTTTAATATTCTTAAAGAGCAACTCATGCTCTGACAGGCTGACCTGAGGTGAAGTGACTCGTTGAAGAAGAGTTGATAAATTAGGTCGACATTCTGGTCATTTTCAAATGTGCGATAAAGTAAAAGATATTGTTGGGAGTACTAACAATGCTCCTAATAATCTGGAAACCCTTCCTGTTTCAGGGTGGGTGGTGATAGTTGAAGAAACAGGAAGGGTTTCCAGATAATCAGGAGCATTGTTAGTACTCCCAACCATATCTTTTACTTCACCCCCTCCCCCGGCCCAAAAGAAAACTTTCTGACAACTAAATCCGAATATTTCCTTTACAAACTTGACAAAAAGCAATTTCAGGAATTTATCACTAAGATAGTCCATTCCCCTCTTCTCTTTGTAAGAAAAAAAAATCACCCTGGTCAGAAGGAGAGAAAACTTGACGTACAAAATCGAAACATTTCCATAACAACCCTGCCTAAATATGCAATTTCCTGAAAATACAACAAAACTGAAAAAAAAAAAAAAAATAGTGCATGGTGCAGAAAAGTGGATTGACCAATTAAAGTCAGATCTAAGTGAATGAAGTTTTGTTCTGTGTGTTCCTAGTAATGTTTTGTGTGTTCCTAGTAATGTTTTGTGTGCTATGGAAGTCTGAAAACTCTATCCACAAGCCGAGAGATTCTCAGAGTTAGGTATACTTTATTTCCATGATTTCCAAAGGCCAAGCCAATACCGGCGAATGTTTTCCGAGCCTTTATATTTCCTGAGCCGCAGGCGAGAGAAATTAATGTTCATCTGTCTAGTCTATATATTGAAAGGCACTTTCTTAAGTTTTTCTCTGTTCCTGATGGAACTATCAGGCTATGACTTGAGTCACTGTTCTAGCTATAGGTTTATTCTACCTTCATCATACCAAGCGGTTGAACCAAATATGTTTAGCCTTATATGGAAAAAATGTCTCCGGCCTGCACACAAGCAAGGTTGCCGTGATTGGTGGTGCCCTCTTCACATCCAGCCAAGCACGACACAACGCGACCAATGTTCAATCCGTGCGAAGCTCTCTCGCTCCCTCCCCCGCCCTCCCTCCGGTCCCGCCGGTCCCTCCCTCCGGTCCCGCCGGTCCCTCCCTCCGGTCCCGCCGGTCCCTCCCTCCGGTCCCTCCCGGACACCAAGGGAGCGGCTCCCGAGACATCCTTCTCTGTAAGGTGAAGTTTCTCAAGAACCAGCAAATTGCTCCATGACAGGGATCGCAAGAATAGCAAGAGCTGCAAACTCACTTCGTTCTTTCTGGGCTACTCACGAATCGGTTTCTAAGCTTCCGCATGCAGCAATGTTGAAGATGATTGCGCAAACTCCAAAGCGTCACACGTGACCTTGTCATGACGAAAATTAATGATTTCAGTGACGTCAATGGGAACACACTATACACGAGTAGGACATGCTCAAACCATGTACCCGACACCTGCTTGCAAATTCCACCTGGTGTTTCGTGATGAGCGATGAATCGACCCTCTTGTCCGGCCTCGGTCAGCTTGTCGTGCACTGCCGCTGCGTTGCAAACGGAGTGTGTCCAAGCTTGCGTCCTTGAGCAAAAAAGTTCCAGTTGTCGTTGGTGAAGTTCACCATGCTCAAGGAGTAGACAAAATTACATGAGATTCTTAGACTTCCTATTTCATACCAGTTGAAGAATTGTACATGTGCTTCAGAAAATTGTTTTTTTTTTATACATCATTCTCAGTCGCCAAAACATTGTAAAAATCTCACTTTCTGTCCATTTTCCCCCCCCCCTCCCCCCCCGCTGCCTCTCCCCCCCCCCCCCCCCTCACAATATCGGATGCCCTCTT
>JAOWAR010187180.1:0-23925 GCA_028571005.1 Clathrina lutea | reverse complement strand
AGGCTACCACAGTGTAGCCGAAACTGTCGTTTATATACAGATATAGCAGACTGCATAGAAAAGAACTCAAACCGTTATCAGCAAGGCAGTCAAGAATTTGAATGAAATGATGGAAGAGATCGTTCATGTATTTGGTGGAAGGGAAGGGGATCGAGAATCCGAAACGTCTCAAGAGCCTGATGCTCCACTAGATCTACGCCGGACCTGAAGTCCAAGATTTGTTTGAGGACCTGGTAGACCCGCGAGCGACCGAGGAACCAGAATCCAATGAATTCGAGGAGGCTGAGAGAATGCTGGACAAGCACTTCGAAGTGCACCCTACGAAAGGCACAAGTTACGCCAGACTGAGATAACCTTTCAAAGAGGGGAGAGCTGTAGCCAATTTGTAACTCAGTCGTTTGAAACGCCAGGCGAGGTATTGCAACTTTGGAGCTTGCGTCGACGAATTCCTTCGTGACCAACTTAGTTGCCGAATGCCTAATTGAAAAAACGGGTGTTGCAAGAGCGGAACGTCACACTGGACCGGGCGTTCGAGCTAGCTTGAGTCTGGGAGGCTGAGCAAGCGTCTAGCGTCTAGTCTGCCATGTCCGCCATGTCCGCCCCCACAGTGAACGCGGTACGACGTCAGCCAGACACTGGGAAGAAGGCGCGCATGGGATACTTTCTCCCAGGGAGCTGAGTCAAGAGTGCCAAAACTGCGGTGCCCGTGATCTTTCATGCCCGGCACGCGACAAAGAGTGCCGCAGGTGTGACAAGCTGGGTCACTTTGAAAGGAAATATGGACTACCTTTCGTTCTCCTTGACTACGCAGAGCACGGAATGTCGACCTGCGGTCAACTCATTGTCTGAGGGGTTGATCGACGTTCAAATCGACGGCATCCACCAGTCCGCCCTGATTGATTCCGGCTCCTGCGCCGATGTTTTTTGGGAAAATGTCTTGCAGACGCTGCGCTCGTTGGGATTTACGGCATGTTTGCAGGCGTGTACGAAGCGTCTGTACGGCTACGGGGACCGTGAGCTGACGGTGAAAGGGAAAGTTTCAGCGGAGGTCAGCGTGAACGGCCGGACGTCGCGCACGGATTTCATTGCCGTCGCTGGTAAGGGCCGGTGCATCATGATCATGCACAGCGAGGCGCTTGGGAGCGGTGCTGCGAACAGGTTTAATGGAGACCGTAGAAGTAGTCGCAGAGCTTCCGCCCATTGACGGCACGACCGATACTGTTGCAAACCAGATGCGCCAAGTTTCTGGAGGTCTTTACGGGCCTGGGCAAGCTGAAAGACTACCAGCTGAAACTTCACGTCAATGAAGCCGTCACGCCAGTGGCGCAGAAGCCCCGTCGCATTCCTTTCGCCCAGCGAGAAAATGTGGCGGAAGATCAAGGAGCTGCGAGAAAAGGACATCATCGCGTTGAGGAAGTCTCCGGTCCCATGACTTGGGCCAGTCCGATCGTTGTGTCTCCAAAACCGAACGGTGATGTAAGACTGTGCGTTGACATGAGAATGGCCAACACTGCTATCACCCGTAAGCGGCTGCCCATTTCCACGGTAGACGAGGCCTTGGAAAGCATGACTGGGAGCCGGGTGTTTACGAAGCTGGACTTCAACATGGGGCTCCATCAGGTGGAGTTGGCGGAGGAATCAAGGGATGTCACCACTTTCTGCTTCGTGGAGTCCTTTGCGCCGTATTGTGGCGAGATTCCGTCGCTGCTTCTCTTACCAGATCGACATTTCCTTTCGAAGTGACCCACATTATCAAGTGCAAGGAAAGATTGCGGTCAAAAGTTTGGTGGCCAGGAATTGACCGGCAGATTGAAGAGAAATGCCGTCACTGCCATGGCTCCCAAGCCGCTGGAGCACCAAACCCTCCATTGCCTGTGAAGTCAATTGCATTCCCCAGCAACCTGTGGGAGGAACTGGCAGTTGATCTTCTCGGTCCTCTACCATCAGGGGAGAGTTTGCTTGCCATGGTAGACTATTATTCAAGGTTCTTCGAGATTGATATCCTCAGGTCAATCACTTCAGCCGTGGTCATCCGCCGACTCGACTGTCACTTCGCACGGCATGGTATTCCTGTTGGTTTACGTACGGACAATGGCCTGCAGTCCCGCCGCATTAGAAGAGTTCGCTCAGCACTTACGTGAGCTTGGCATAGATCACCACCATAACACCCCTTTGTGGCCCAGAGCCAATGGCGAGGTGGAGCGGCAAAACCGTACGCTTCTGAAAGCGATTTGGATTGCTCATGCCGAGCACAAGGATTGGCGAGCAGAGCTGAACAAATTCCTGCTAAGCTATCGAGCAACCAAACACTTGACAACTGGAGTGCCTCCAGCCGAACTCCTCTTTCGCCGAGTTGTGAGAACAAAGATTCCAACTCTGGTCGACACCGCCGTCCCGGATCGCCATGAAGAGGTGCGTTCACGCGTCCAAGAACAGCAGCAACGAGCACGCGACGAGGCCAATACTAAAGAGAGTGATGTGTGTGTCGGAGATCCCGTTCTGATTCGCCAGCCAAGGACAGACAAGATGACAACCACATGGAACCCTGTTCCGCACCGAGTACTGGAAAGATCTGGTCATCAGATCACTGTGGAGGCTCCGTCAGGCGCACAACTGACACGAAGCGCAGAACATGCAAAGCGATTTTACGCACCAGAGGACTTACCACTGGCAGCAACATGCCCGTCACCACCGGCCATGGCAACTCAGTCAACTGAGCCTGAGTCGTCCAATGGAGCCGTCACGCCCGCTGTTTGTAGGTCAACTCGCGAACAACAGATGCCAGTACGCTTGAAGGACTACGTGTTACGCCGACCGTAAGGAAGAGGAGGAGGACAAAAACACGTGGTCCTGAAAACCCGCACTCTGACCGCGAGAAGAGAATAGGAGTGGCGGGCTGCTGAAAGCAATGAATATTGCCTGCAGCAGAGTGCAGGGGTGAACTTGATGCATGGTGTGGTGTCGTACACATAATTTTCACACTTAGGAAATCCTTGCATGCAAAGCATAACCCGTCCGAAGGACGGGTACTCAGGTAGTATGTCATAAAGCACGTATTTTTTTTAAAGCTGATATTCAAAGAATTGAATTCATTACAATTTCTAGAAGCTAAATTTCATTTAATCAAAGTTATGACATTACATAACAACTTTAAGGATGTACATGACGAAAGTCAGAAACTTGGATTCACCTTCACAGCCTTCAGCTCAGCCAGCCCGAAATTTTCTCTGTAAGTTTCTGCTCCTAAGTGACATAAAGGGTATACCATTTTCTTCAATTTCATTCTCGGTATTTCACCATTGTTCACCAAAACCAGGGTTATCCCTCCAATTTTGTCTTTGACATTTTTGAAAGCTTCCAGACACACTTTTGTCGCCTACTAACAGGAACTCACAGAGAAAATTTCAGGCTGGTCGAGCAGAGGGCTGCGAAGATGAATCCAAATGTCTGACTTCTGTCATGTACGCACTCAATATGGTGCTGTGATGTAAACGTTTTGGTGAATAAAATGAGCTTTTGGTTGAAAATTTGGGCAGAGTAAATGGTAGTAGCAACATTGATATTGACCATTCAAGACCACCTTAGAGGCTTAACATTAAGGTGTCTGGGTGATCATTGTCGGGCTGATGTTGGTCCTCAGAAATAAGATACGTTGAAAGCTAGCTGTGAGATCAAAGAAAGGATGATAAGGTGGCAGATGTGTTTTTCTGCTTCGTTGGTCCTTAACTTAGAAAAACATGTTAGAATCAATGTTTCACTAAGAATCTAAGACAATCGGCCAGAATAAAAATCCTTGGCATGTTGACACAGGGGCATTGTAACTTACGCCTTACTCTTCTTCATGAGACCCTTACGAATTTGGAGCCCTGAGTACATGTTTCTCAACCAGTGGATAAAGACTGGGCAGAAGCATCATTGTATTTGGCAAGCTTGCCAAAGAAAGCATACCTATAGCTATCTATAGCTTTCAAGTCAAACATCTGACCTCGTGTCGAAGCTGGTCATTTGCTGCTGCAACAACCGCTGTGTTCTGGAAGAGAGCCTCGACATTGGCAAGACCTTTGGCTATGTTACCTAGGTCTACGGGTGTCAGCTGCTCTGGAGCAATTTCCGTAGCTTGACTGAGAGTGTTAACCACTTCCCGCGCCTGGTCGAAATTTGTAATTGATTTCTGCATGAAAGAAAGGTGTGATGAGTTGACACTATTGGAGAGTAAGTGGACATAACAAAAGAACTATGTTGAAATAACTAAAATCACAGGCAAAAGGACACATTTTCCAAGGACACCTGTAATCTACTCTTTATTTGATGGTGCAAAAGTTGGCCATGGTTTTGCACTCCAACAATTTCACTTGCCTTATGGTGAAAGCGACACTTTTCACCTTAACCATGAGAACAGGTGAGTTGGATATCTTTGGAGGTCGTTAGATCAATGTGCGTACCCTCAAAGGTAATTTTAGTTTTGTGATTCAATTTTCGTCTGCTTTCTAGCAGATTTTGGTCAAAGTTGATACTTCCTTCACAGTGAGAAACAATGAGTAGGTTGAGGACGCGCTATTCCTCTTATTGAGGATGCCCTCCCGGGTAAAACCGGGTACTTACTTCACACAACTGTTTAATTTCAGATATTTTCTTTTTCAGGCAATTTCACCAAAGACTGGAAGGAGTGTGGCATAAAAGGAGTGGACGCCTGCCTTTTCAGCAAGCTTAGTGTGTGGCCTTATCAGAGGGATAGCTTGGGACAGGCTTTCCCTTTGTGCTTGCTCAAGCTCACATCATGTCTCCTGTGCATGATCAAGCCTTACCAGCATGAGCTCTTGGAAGACATTGTCAACCAGAGGATAAAAAGGTCTTTCCTGCAAACTGTGAATTGAATTCATGCATGTTGCCTGAAGAAAGTGTGTGCTTACATCATTCATGCCCATGAAGAAATCAACCTACATTACAGATAGAAGAACTGACAAATCCTCAAACCCACAGACTGAGACCATGAACAAAGTGACAAACACCAACACATTCAAACAATTTCAGCAATATCCATCAAGGAAAAACCAGTTATATCATCAAACGTAATCTGACTTCAGATTATTTTCCGTAACCAAGAATACTCAAAAATATCCAGGGTCATTTAGAGAGAGTGATACGTTCACAGTTCTCAGGAGTAGACTGACTTTGAAAATGCAATGTTTTCAAAGATATTATCAAACGATCAAGTCTAGAACACATCAAATTTTTTCACAAGAATGATTAGAACAAGATGAATTTGAAAATGGCGTGTTGTCAAGAGTAACCTGCAATTGGTACGTATGGAGTAATGCACATTCTCAAGAATGATCAGAGCCGAAAATGCAGTGTTTTCAAGAAATCAGGCCGAGAAGCAATGGGGAGTACTTTCAGAGTGTTGTACATAGTAAAGAACAAGCCAAGCTGAAAATCTTGTTTTTTAAAGCATGACCTGATATAGAGTGACGTCCAGAGAAAATCGTACTTTGAATACTTTATTGCTGACTGCCCGTCACTAGGTGTCTTTGGAGGACACTTTTTTTGATGCTGTCTCACACGACCGCTTGTATATTTGCAAGAAGTGCTCTTGCTCTCATTCATAGCCTCTGCATAAACTATGATCTAGCTACATTTTCAAATTAACCTCATATGACTTCTATCAGGCAAGTGTCTCCGACAAGCGCACAGTCGACTCTCGCTTATGTCCCTCCGGTCAGTTTGAGTCTATCTTCTACATGTACTGCCCCTTTGGTGTCACCTGCCTCTCCCTTAACTTCTTTCTACGGGACAGTGATTCGCCAAGTTGCCTCTTCGATTTGTGGTCACAGGCTTGCATAAAACACTTTCAACTTTCACTTTCATTTTCAACTAAGCGCAGTAGGTGCATGCAGAATAATGTGGTGAATAATGTGGCGCTTCCGTGGACATCTAGAGCAGTTCTGAAGTGTAGCCTTGGGCTGCTAAAATGGCACGGTGCAGACTTTAAAACCTGAGCAAGAAGATGGAACGACAGCAATACGCATTGGCAGTGTAGCGTCTGCACTTGACAGTAGTGCATTGCAGGAGCCGCGCGGGAGTTCTTGGTGGGTCAACACCGTGTTGCAAGCGCACAGCATCACAATGAACCCAGCATGTTAAGGACGTGAAAAAGCTAAATCCTTTTCTTCTCCATTCACTGCTCAGTGCTTGCTTTGGAGGTAAGCTTCGTCAACCCCTTCGACGAAGGCTGAATGAGTGTGCACTGGAGTAGGATGCAAGGTTACTACCAAGCATGACAAGCGAGTAGGTATCGAGAGTTTCAGTACGATAGGAGTTAGACAATGAACCGCGTATTGTCGGTGTTGCTAGATTACGGGCCTTGACGACTGAACAGCGCACTTCTTTTCTTATGTAAGAGTCACTTTAGAGGAACTCTGATAAGACCACTAAGCTGCTCACCATGGGTTTGGGTGCCCCAAACAACATTACGACGAACAGGGTTGCCGATGACAAGGGGCCCTACAAGTTTTCACAGCGCAAGCTCGACTGCCAGCAACAAAGCACATGGCAGTGAAGACAACTCGATTTCGGTGCTCCAAACGCATGCTAAAATTGACAGTTGCACACAGCCTTTCAATGCATCCTATAACTCTTTGGCACTGGTAAAACCGGTTCATAGCTTGAACATGCCAGAGCACTGCGCATATCAGATTTGAATCCATCTGAGGATCCACATCACTGTCTACTTGGAACTCCTGATTATGCTTGAAAACATTAGATTAGGGTGTATTTTTAGCATCTGAGTAACTCTAGTTACTCTAGTACTGAGCGTTTGGAGCTTCTGAGCCTGATTGAATACAGCAGGATGCATCCGATTTTCAGGGTCTTGGTACGCTTTCAATTCATGATAATCCATGCTTAATTTTGAAAACACTGAACAATCGAAAATGCTCTGACAAACTCAGAATTTATGTTCTGCGACATTTTCAGGACAAAATCCCAAGCATTCCGGAAATACTTTGTGACACTCTCCAGCAGAATACTCTCGAAAACATGGAATTCTCAGGAGTACTCAGGAAGTACTTTGATCATAGTATTAGGCCCACTTTTGTCGTGCATGACTCAAGCAAGGGGTACTGTTCTTTCTTCTTCTAGTATTCTGTGGGTCGAAGTGAAGCGACAGAACAAAACAACAGCCGAAAATCCAAAACATACTCCAGGCAAATGCCTTCTTATGGATGTCATATCTGGTATAATAAAATTTCACCAAATTAATGGACAACTGTGTCTTTGTTGGGTTTCTTCTTAACACAACAAACTGAATGCTGTCGCATTCTTTATCCACCCACAGACAGAAACATTACCTCCAAAACCACTGTCTGGATCCTGGTCGAAAAATCTGGGGAAGGGAATCAAAAACCAATTTCATTGGAACCTAGATGTCATATACTTCAATCAAAAACCAATTTCATTGGAACCTAGATGTCATATACTTCTATGTAGTCAAAAGGAAGCATTGGGCAAGCCACAGCTTGTCGATGCATTTAAGAGGACAAAATGGTCAGCATCCTTGCCTCTTAATTTTTATCAGGATATACTATTGGTCACCACTCCCATAATTAAAGGCAATGAAAAGGACAAGCCCAGGGTACAACCATGAACAAGATCACTTTTCAGCAGCAAACTCAAAGACTTGCAAATCCACTTACCGAAGACAGTAGAGGTTACATTGAGCATGTCTGCTAATGTGAACAGGCGTTGGTCTCTTAAGAAAGCACCCGCAATCCGATCTGCATATGTTGAATTGCTTCTCCCTGGGTGAAGAACTCCCAAATCAACCTGAGCCACAACACTGCCTGGTCTGGAGATCAACAAGGACAGAATCACTTTTCATTCTTCAACTTTGAACTAGACTAACAAGTAATGGTTTGTTCTGCACCACAAAGTAATTGACGGTCAGACTAGGATAAAAAAAAGCCTTGCTCAGCAGTGGGACTTGCAAGGGGACAACAGATATACTTGTTACTGTTACCATAAGTTTGTGCCACTAGCCCCACCGCATAGAAGTTCTTGACCTAGGGAGTTTTTGCAACATGGCCAAAAATGTTGCCCTTTTTTTTCACCTTTTCCCCTTGATCTGAGTACGGTTTTCGGGCGCGCATCATGATCAATCGTGGTCATCTACACGCCATGTACTACGTTTTCCCGCATCAAATATTTGCCAATTCCCACACTGTTTGGAATCTCTTTGGCCACAATGTTCCCAACAGAGTAATCAACCATCCCATCGGCAACATGAAAATGACAGACAATGTGTGCTTATTATAGGAAAACAAGTCCGAGTGTATGCCGCTCAGCATGGATGCTGTACATGTAGGAAGCAACGCATACACATGCGTCGGTATTGACTCTTCTTGAGTTCCGAATCGGCCTAGTCCCTGCTCTGTCCCGGCAAGCTGTAGGGGAGCAATATCAACTAGCAAGTGGCTAATCACCGACATTGTGCAGATGGAGGTGGAGGTGAAACGAAAACGGAAACAACAACCATTCCTTGATAGTTGGCATGGGTCCTTTAGGCCTTTTGGACACGCTTCTATCTTACCTTTCGATTGTTTTTCAATTGTTTGCTTTGCCATTCTGTGCCCAAGAATTTTCTTTTTTGGAGTGCCTGAAGTTAAGGAAGCACGTTCGTGAGCAATCTAAGTTTCAGATACCCGAGGGAGCAAAGTAGTATGCATCTGAGAAATGCCTCTGACAACGTTTTCAGAGAAGATTTCTATGGATGCTTATCATGACCTTCCAAGGGTTGGACAATTTCTTGTTTCGGGTGGGTTGACAATTAATTCTTAGATATTTTTTAAATAACTCAACAGACAAACGTGTGGGAGTTTGTAAGAACGCTGAAATTTTGCAACCTGTTCTTGTTCTTATGGGATGGCCTCGTTGAAAAAAAAAAACACTCGACTCAAAGAGATCAAGAAAGAATGCGTTGGCGAAGGTTTTGCTGCAAAACAGGCCATGTGAATTTCTGGCTGTGACATTGCTTTCCACTAGCAGGTCCTTAACTTCTTTAAGCATTAGGCGTTTTCTTTAAAAAAAAAAAAAGAAAATAGAGGAGAAGACGAATACGCTTGAGAAATGTCATTACATTTTCCTCATGGATTAAAGTGCTTGAGTAGAACCCTTCATTATAGTTTTGCGCTACTTTAAGGTTTGGTTGAGTTTATTAGCAATCATGATGTACCTGAAAGTGACACTTCCCAATTCTCGTAGGATGAGCCGTGATGGATCCTCTCTGCTTAGTGACGCCCTAACCTGAGAAAGCGCAGAGGAAGCACCAAACCTTAACCTCTACGCTCATGATGCGAAGAAACAACACAAAAGCAAGATTGTGTAAGAGATTCAGGCAGGTGTCTGACTTAACATGCTCGGGATAGCTAGTTCCTGCTGCATGTGAGTGTATATATGTGTCTGTTCGGGACATTTTCGCGCCCGTATCGACGGGCTATGGCTTTTTTTGCGTTTGTTTATTCATACCGAGGCGGCAACGCCTGCCGTACACTTGCACTTTTGAGCTTTGTTTCCTCGTACATCGATTTCATTGTTTGGGTGATCCTTTTTTTTATGAAGTTTTGGAGTTGAACTGGATCATTTTTGCTCTCTCGTTTCTCTCGTCGAGCAATACCACTCCAATGTTGTGAGAGAGCTCAGTGCGTCGATTGTTGTTTGGATTCGCCATCGAGAGTCAGGCCCAGCTCCTGTGATTCTCAACGTTGAATCCTGCCTTGGGTGAGGCTATGGGCCTAGATTGACTGACTGTCACCTGGCAACATTTTTTTTTGTTTGGAAAATGTTTCAAACACTTTTTGGTCCTTCGAGCCGAATGGACGAGTCAAAGCCAAGGATTACGACCCGATCAGGGAGGGGGTCGAGGCCACCCAAACGATTCGTCGAACAAGCCAGTCTCCTGTCAGCCGCCGAAAAGGTTTCTCTGGAAGAAAAACCAGTTTCATCGAGATCTTCGACCCGCATCAGCAGTATAAGCAAGCATCAGTTCGCCATGTTCGATGCGCGAAGTAAAAGGGCAGGATTCGAGGCTACCCAAAGGCTTCACGAGGCGGAGCACTGCCACCGAGAAACGCGGCAAGACGCAGAATACAGGAGCTCTCACAGTGCTCAAGTTTCGCACAGTTATCAGTCCAGGACCAACAGACATGATTCTACGAGAAAACCCAGTGCAAGCGGTGCATCGGCCCCACGCACATGTCCCCCAATGAGTGCAATATCCGGATGAAATTCAGGCGTTGCGATGACGCCTACCTCAACGTTCTGCACGACGTTCTAACTGTGGAGCAGTTGAATGACGCTGGATCCACACATGTTGCCTATGTACAGGCGCTGGACCTGGTAGCGCAGAAAGGTACACCCGTTACCGTTTTTTGCCCGAATGGCCAACTGCAGGTGACTGCCATCATGGATGATGGCAGTCAACGGTCACTGCTGTCCGCCGAGGTCGCCCAAGTCTTAGGACTATCCGGCAGACAGGAACAGCTCAGCATCGAAACGTACGGCGGAGCAAGAGTTTTTGAGCTGGGGACGTCAGTGGATGTCAACATCCCGTCAACCGACAGCTCTGCACGACGCTACAAACTGAGCACCGTCTTCGTCACGGGAAATCTAGACCTACCGTCACAGAAGATTGACCACGTCAGGCTGCAGGATACCTGGGACAATCTGGCCGATCTCCCACTCACTGACCGCAACCTGCAGCACACAAAGCACCTACTGCCCCTCATCTGCAACCACGCTGACCTCATTGCTGTGCAAGAGACGCCGACTGGTGAGCAAGGAGCACCGGTGCCTGCGCGGATAGCTCTCGGCTGGGTGGTAAGTGGCAGAGGGGCTCAACAACGAAGAGCAGTACGTGCTTCTGACGAGCACACAACCTTCTCTGCGAGACATTGTCGAACGGTTTTGGAGAGTCGAAACTCTGGATAAATCAAAGCGTGCGGATCGTCTCACCACTGGGTCAAAGGAAGACCACCGCGATTATGAACAAGTACAAAGAGACACGCAACGGACAATGACCGATGTCCAGCGATACAAGGTGCCGTTACTGTGGAGATCACATGACCTCCCTCAATTATACACGAGCCGCCATACCGTTATGGTTCGCCTGCGTTCTCTGGAACGTAAACTCGACCAGGAAAAAGAGCTGGCTGATGCATACTGCAAGAAGGTACAGGCGCTGATCGACGAGGGTTTGGTTACCAAAGTCAGCTAAGAAGACGACGCCGCAACAGCGTGGCCCATCCCACATCATGCAGGCGTTATGGCGCGAACGCCATTTCGACTGGGACGACCCAATCTCCGATGGCGCAGATCAGCTTCGCTATCAATGGCTGCAGTGGAGCGATGAGCTCTCTACGCCACATATCATCTCGATTCCACACTATTGCGCCGAGTCCAGCTCTGAATGCAACTACCAGTTGCCCTCAGCATTTTGTAATCAGATTCCTTAAGGCTTGATTGTCCGAAAAAAATTAGAGAATATTTCGCTCACAACCATAAATGACTGCAAGCATCTCATGCTCATTGTACGCATAGCTACTCTCCTTTTCCATTAGTGCCTTGCTGGCAAATCCGACTGGGTGGTCGTCTTGCATCAGGGCTGCTCCTACTCCTGTCACGAAAGCGTTAGAGCGTGTACGTTTGCTGTGCCGATGATACTTGCACGCACAGTTCTGCCCCCTGCTCCCTTCTGGGAACACTGTAGGCCACACTGATCAATCAAAAAGGGCCCGTGTGTGGCTGGGTCTTCACAGACCTCACAAATCGCTTTAAAAGTTCGACTTGCCTGTTGTTCCCTTTTGCAAAGCTGCATGGTAACCCTCGCTTTGTAGCCAGGGAGATTAACTGGGTGAAGCACGCTTCTCTCGTCATGCCTTTGGAAGAAATTGAATTGCCTTTCCAGCACTGCAGACACAACATTCAGTGCTTGCCTGGCAGGCTGCTGTGAGCATATGGCCATTTGTAGGCTTCTTCTTTCGCAATATCCTGCTTTTCTTGATCAAATGCCAAGCAATGAAATTGTGTTTTCTTCACGATCGACTCCCCCAAATAGCCACCGTTTTTCCACCTACTGCTGTATTGTGCCATCTTGGTCGATAGTTTTGAAATGTGTATGCCTGGAAAGCTAATTTCCTTAAGCTTTCCAATGGTATGCGTTTCAAGACTGAGGAGCGTGCGGTTGCTCAATGTAAACGCAATTTTTCCATTCAGAGGGGTTATCCAAGGACAAACAATGCCATTTACCACATACATTGAATGGATTGCGGTGAACCACGGACTGCCATGTGGACGAGAGATCTTAACCTAGAAGTTGTGCCATTGCCCATCCTTTTGAAGGATGACAGGATGGTGTAGCGGATCGTCAGGTGACTGTCATCTGCTAGACAACTTGGTGCATGAAATATGCGGTTTATTGAAATTTTCTTCAAATCTATTTCTCCAAGTTGTCACAGCTCTCCTTTCAAGATTTTATGGTAACATAATTAATGCCATGTTTTTTTTGGATAACATGACAAAGTTATTGCTTAAGATATCTGTTGACAAAGGCTTTTCCGAAAAATTAAAAACACATGACCATTTCAATCCCAGTGGAAATTTATTCACTTCCTACGCCACCAACCTCACCCTCCTGTGGCATGTTCATTATTATTTGATGTGCTACTTACAAATTGTGAGACATTGCTGGATGTATCCTTGTAGAGTTGAGAGCTTTGGTTTTGCAGCAGTTCAGAGAAGGCTAGGTCAAACCTGAACTCGACAGTGTACCTCCTTACAGCTGCCAAACATGAAGACGAGCGACAACAACATAGCATTACCTTCTATGCATTTTCTCTGAACACAATACTTGGGTGTGTGCTTGCTTGTACCGTGCTTGTGCGTGTGCTTTAGTTTTGGGGCTGGAATGTGAGTTTTTCTTGTGGGCAAGTCCTCTCGTAGTGAAATTCAGGTTGAGGGGCCTAATTTTCCGTGAAACTTTGTTCAAAGGATGCTAACTTGCCCCTTAAGAGTGCTCCCTAAGTGAAGGGATTCAGCCTTCAGGCTTGCTTGTCGAGCTGTTTGGCCTCTGACTTTCCAGGGAGACAGAGACCATGCGAATTCCCCTTCAACCATCATCTCTTTAGTTTATAAATAATGTCATGAGTGTGCATTGAGCAATCATTATCGATTTAGATTGTTATCGGCACAAAGTAGAAAAGAAGCAACCTACCAGAAACGATAACCTCCACGCTTGATGTGGTTGTTCTCTCACTTGGTAATAGTCTTAAGTCAGAGCTAAACGCTTGACATGTCAACATTCCAGACATTTCAGGAACGACGCTGATTAGCCTCAAGGCTGTGTTTATATCGGGTAGATCTTCAAATGACAGTATTCCTTTCTTTGGGAGGGTGTTATTTCCAGCAACTGTCTCTCCAGTGCCTTGCCATGTTACTGAGGGAGATGGTTTTCCTTTGGATGTACAATTAAATGTATGACTGTCCCCCTCTAGAATATTAAATACTTGATCATTTGCTGGTTCAATGATTCTTGGTGAAGCTGCGCAAAGGGAAAAGCATGAAAATCGCATAAGATGAAACATTTTCTGACGAGAAATCTTAAGATTCTCTTGTGATTCTAACGGCATAATGATTCTTGATCCTCCACACGTCAAAAACACATATGCAACCGTATGATCGCAGTCAATTAACAGAATTGCACACTGGAAAGGAAATTCTGAGAAAAAAATCAGTTATTAAATTGTTCACGTCTTGAAAGCGATCTTCAGACGTTGTAGGTGTAATTGACAGTGAGTGTAATAGTACCATCAAAATAGTACCAGGCAAGAAAAGGTGACATGTATGCGCAAACAGTAGGTGACGTGTAACGATAGGGAAGAACAAACAGGACAGCATACAAATGATGGTAAAGAGGGTGGGAAAAGGCGCCAGAGGCAGGCCCCAAATGTCGGAAATCAGCCGCTAAGAAATGTGGTGAGTGGGGGTCTGCTAATGGTGATGGTGACAGGCAGAGCCTGTGGTGGGGATTGAGAGGGAGAGAGTTGGAGAGAGACAGAGGGAAGAGCCCGAGAGAGGTGGATATTGAGATGAGGAGAAGAGACATAGAGAAGAGAAGAGAGGGCAGAGAGAGAGAGAGAGAGAGAGAGAGAGAGGGAGAGAGAGAAAGAAGAGAGGAGACACAGAAAGTTGGCGAAATAGCTTTGTCAACGCTAACAGATGACCTCTCCTTTCCACTTGCCGTCACTTGAGAAAACACCTCCTGACCCTCTATAGCCCGGCAGATCAAACACCCACATAGCATTATCTTCCCTTATTTCCACCCCTTTGGTTCTCCCAAATACATCTCTCTTATGCCACCTCTCTGTCTCCCTCTTTCCACACTCTGCCCAAAAATCACCATCAATCTATGAGACTAATCGTAACAAAATCTTCTCAGCACTTCCTTTCCTGTGAGCAACTATGCAACTGTGTGCCCTGCTTTAAAACTTCCTTGTGTGGACCTCTTTGCTTTGGGACCTAGACACTTCTTCCTACCCCAATTTTGCAGTGAAGGAATGGCTGTATTGGATGAGGTTCTTCATTAGATCAGTTGTCACTTTCTTCCCAAGCCCACGTGGAACACAACGTTAGGCCATTTCTAGAATGAGGTACAGGTTGCAAATACACTGCTGTTTTCCATTGGTTCCGTTTGTTTCGCTTTGTCTGCTCAATGCTTTAGTAAAACTAACATTTTGTAAACAATAAAACTGTTCCCTTCAATCTTTAGCTACTTGAAGGGACACCTCTGCTCTTTTGGAAAATATTTTCTCTGTTGTCATCACATACACAACGTGGGCGTGCATTTTTAACACGGAATCACCCCGTCCTCCCAACACCACTTTTCAAGGTGGTGGGCCTGTAACAGTGTCCCTCTAAATCAGGGCCCTGTCTCACCTAAACATTCAGGGAAGGTCTGCAATGTGCTACCATTGCTCCACTGCCACTCTCCTTCATTGGGGATTTCATTGCGAGGTCTGCACTCAACGAGCTGATTAGGCGATACCCTGAACTCATTTTGGCACGAGAAGTTGTATGTTGCAAAAAGGCGAAAGCCGACCCCACTTGTTCTTGTGATGTTTCCAAACGCTGGCGGTGTCAACCGGTCACATTCAATTCCTGCAAGCCAAAGAAAACCACTCATCAATTGCTAACACATACGTGCAATGAAAATTGGCACAGTATGGCAACATATACAGCCTTCCTGATAATCACTGTAATCAGTTTTTGCATCTACGTTTAGGTTATTGCATGTAGTCAACACCAGGAAGATAATTGCATTATACAAGAATCAATCTATAGGTCAGCAATTGTGGCTGAAGGGTAGAAAGTTTGAAGTCAACCTGGTAAGTAGCGGCTGAGTTAAGACAAGGTAAATTAGGGTAATTAGGCTTAGAAAAATAGGGGTTTGAAAATCCCACCTGGCCAGCCCCCGGCTTTACATCTTCGAGCATCAATGACAATTTCTCCACTTTTCCGGCAGATTTCTGGCAAGAAAAGTCCGGTATGGAACTTTGCTCCCTCGACCTCCCTTCAGCCACAGCAGAACACTTAAATTGCACTGAAAGTACATGTACAGGTAGTATGGGTGGTATGCCTGTTAGCATGAGAAGGTGGCAGCTCTATCACCCCCTCCTAGACACAAAAATCATCCACCTCTTCAGTCAACACCAACACAACTTCAAAGTTAAGGGCGCTTGACAAAATTTGAAATTTTGGCAGGAAAATACCAAATTAAATTAAACTGGCCAACTTATAGATTCCAAAATATTCCCGGGTTGAGTGGGTAGGAAACGAACCTAACAAAACTGTCTGGACGACCATGAACGGTCTCTGCCTGCCCATGTGGTGGCATATATCCACCATATTGGCTGACGTCACATTAAGGTAGCAGTCACATAATAGTCAGTCCGCTTGAGGGACCATGGTTCTCCACTCCTTGGCAGCCGTGAAGAGCCTCCAATTTATTTTCAATTACTCTTCACAAAGTGGATTACCTGTCAATGAGGGGTAGCACTGCCCTTAAAATATGAAATCAACTATTTTTGCAAAGTTCAACACATCCACTTCCCTAAAGGTAACTTTTCAAAGAGAAAGGCAGTTTCTTCTTTGTCCAAAAAATGTTTCTGTTGGTTGAGAAGCAAGCCATGAATAACGTTAAATATGCCCTTACAAAAACAATTCTTTGCCTCATGAGAAAATATCTCATGAATACAATTTTGCTTTTAGCACAGATAGCATCGGCTGTCTTTCTTCTCTGAAAGAGGGAGATAAGGTGGGGAATGATACAAAGATAAGCAATTCAAAATTCAGCAATATTCTTTCCTGCTGAAAGACTGCAGGATTTGTGTAGCTTGAAATCAGAAAATCGTGTGACATATACATATAGAAGATACATGAAGTACAATTGGAATGTAAAATTAACAATTAAACAGAGTGGAGTGCTTTTGCAACAAATGGTTTGCAGTCGATCTTCTTCACTTTTTCTCCGCCTCTATTACTCCGACATCAAAGGCTTCACTCTCATCTGCAAAGAAAGAAAAAAAGGGCTTTCAAGAAAAGGCAATTTCCAACAGAAGACTTTTAAAATTAAGAATACCTCACACATAGGTCTTATTACTTCATGCTTCTATGATAGAGAACAAACAACTGTCACAGTGGCCTTCCAAAGAACGATTACAACATCATTAAATGTTAACAAAACGGCAAAATAAGCGCAGTTATTTGGTGCATACCTTGACAGTTCATGGACAAGGTGGCTGCTTTCTGCTGGGCTGTAGTTTAGAAATGGCCTTATCGCGCACATCTTCATGTTGTTCTTCTCTCGGTGATCCAAAAAAATATACACTTTCTTGTCAGGTTGTTGACATAAGAGACCAGGTCTGGCGATGCTTGACCTTGCAATTACTTGTCGTTGCTCATCAAACCTGAAAACAGAGAAGGTGAACGCAAGATAATATATATATATATATATTACTGAGGAAACTCGTTTTGCAAAGAGTGTTCCATGTTGATATTACACCACAGATATACAACTGGTCGAACTGAACCTGATAAATTGAAAAAAATATGTTTTACTTTGGGACCAAAGCATGAGTCAAGAGCAGGAACCTGATTTACTGATTTACAAGCTGCCATATCTTCTTTAAGTTTCCGAACCAGTTATAACTTTCACGCAGACACTTAGAACTGTTTTCACACAGAGATAACAAAGAAATGATCAACCTGGCTGAGTGAGAAGAAATTCAAGGAAGGGAAGAGAAGAAAGGACATTGAAAACCATCTAAAGTGCACTTAAGTTTGACTCACCTCTTCCTCGATCATGAGTCGTGAGTTCACCGACTTGGTGAGCGCTGGACTTGGCTCTGCGTCTAAAAGAAAAAGGAGCTGCGCAACTGGAAAGCTGACGACGGCAGTCACAAATTGTCCGGAGCACAGAGGAAATCTCTCTGTCACGGAGCGCCAGGAATGGTCATTACAGCATTGGACAGTTGCAATTGCTCCCCCAACATGAACCAAGAAAGACATTGCGCGGTCCACGCGTAGCTTCAGCCAAGGAATCTGTGCCATACTGACGATTGCCATAGGTTTTCTGTTCCAATATTTGGCTGCCCATGTTCATAAGGTTAATAGCAAATTGCGCTTCCGAAGTGAACCTTCAACAACTGTCTTGCTAGAGCATGAAGTAATCAGGACGAAAAGAGCCTTTAGATCAGCAAGCACGTGCACTCCACTGTCGCTGCGAATGGTGCATACCCACCAAACTTGCGCGCCACGTTCAAGAGTTTGGGATGGAGTCGAGCGATGGCGATGTGCCAGATATATAGCAGGCCGCGGCCTGTGATGTCACGGTGACATGCATGATGATCTCATGATGATCTAGATGAATGATCGACATGCGCGCGTAAGTCGGCGCTTGCAAGTATGTGCGCACTCCCACTGCGAACGCAAACAGTGCAGTGCAAGCACATGCCGGTGCAGCGATTGCATAAAATGAAAGGCTACAAAATGGCATCAGCCAAGATCGAGCTAGACAACGAATCGCCCGCAAGTGAGACATTCGAAGCGAGTCTTTCATTCGTAGGACGAAGCTTAGACTTGAAGAGTGGCAGAACTACTGTATAGTCTTGGGTGGATTGCTGCTTCATTACTTCCCAGAGCCGGAGAGACAAGTGTGCAAGTGCGCCCAAGGTGGACAAGAAGCTTCGTAGCGCTCAAAATATTTGAGTCTTTTTGTTCACCTGGAATCACTTCCGGATCTTTCTGAACTCGTACAAAACGATTGCTTTTATGACATAGGAGAACTTGTGGAGTTTATGTCGATGTAATGAATCATTACTAATGATAGAAAGCCGGGAATCTCGGATCAGCGCAGAAAAAAATGTTCAAGTCGTGAGTTTAAGTAATCTTGATCGGTTTGCTTGCCTAGCTTTGTTTTAGGAAAAAATACGACTCGCTTGTGTGCGTGTGTGTGTGTGTGTGCGTGTGTGTTTCCATTTAATCGTGCTAAAAAACGTACGTAGCGTGACAGCATAAATCTTCAAGCCGCCTTGCTTGACCTCTTGAGGTCTTGATCAAATATTGATCCAGAAAGTTTCCAGAAAAAAGTTCTCATGAGACTTGTTTGCTTGCAAGACAATTCTCCTGAGAAAACTTGACATCTCATGAGAAATCTGACGTCTCATGAGAAAATCTGATGGCTCATGAGAACGAATTCCAGTGAGAAAATCTCATGAGGTGTTCATCGTGCTCATGAGAATCAACAAATCTCATGAGATTCACATGAGATTCTCATGAGAAAATTTCCCACAAGAATTTTCTTGCAAGGGATAGCACCTATAGCTTCCCAAGACACCTATGAATTGCCTTCAAAAGTCCCCTAGCATACCTTATGTTGTTCATTATACATTCTTCAACTTGTTAGTAATAGGGACGAAAGTTGAAGCTGTTTGTGGAAAAGACTAGAGGACTTCCGCAAATCTTCACAGAACAAGACATTACTGGACTACCTGTCGTTTGTTGACGAAACAGGCTTTACGATCGTTCCTTGTCTCTTTTTGTTTTCATGTGAGTGCCAGGCCACAAGCCTGGGTGAGCAATCAATTCTCTCGATGAGCTCTAACATTCCAGATGTCCATGCCTTAAAATACCTGGAAGTCGATTTTCTCCCGGTGTCTTCACCTTTGAGGAAAAGCAGTAGATCTACAATTCATGAAATCCAGACCATTATCTTTTACTCAACTTCGGAGGCTAGTGTCGTTAACATGTTGCCTTCCCCTGGTTATCCAGCCAGGTGAAGGAAACACTCAGTGTGATCAGTCAAGAGCTAACATTTTTCCTCCACCATTTGATGAAACATTTGTTGATCTATGCGAGTCTTGGAATGTAGTGAACACTAATAATTAGTTTCAGTCCCGTCTAAGCTTGACATTGATCTCTTGTGTGTTCATTGTAGCAGCCGAGACCCTTGCCTACTATGCGCAACTGAAAGAGACTCCATGCCTGGTGACAAGATCTTTCTAAAAGAAGAGCTCATGAAATGGAGGGAGAGACTTTCATTCTGACAGTTCATTCTTGTGATTTTTTCAGATTTGATGCGAGAAAATGCTTTGGCGTCCCCTTTGAGAGCATGACTTAAACTTTTGATCTTGGCTTATACCGCTGCCTATCAATATTGACCCGCTCATGCCAAAGTTTTGATCAGATTTATGATATGACCAATATGAATTTTGGGCTACTGGGGTGTTGAACTAAATGAGTTAAACAAGCTTCTTTTCTATGAAACCATGAAGCTATGACAAGAACCTTAGCTCACCTGTTCTATTTGTTCGAACTGTTATGGCTTCCGATTCTGGAGAGCAGTCTTCTTCCTTTTCACCGATACATGCTCTTACGGTCACATTGTATGTAAAGTCCTCCTCTAACATGGTCACAGAGGTCCTCTGGGTTTGGCTTTGTTCCACTGGAGAATTTCCAGGTCGGACGTCTGTGACTGTTACAATTTGTGGGGAACGAGCTGGATATCCATATTTCATGGTGTTCGTTACCAGAACAATATAACGTGTTATAATTCCATTTCTGTCTTGGAACGAAGGTGGTTCCCATGAGAGGTCGAACGATTTTGCTCCAGCACTGCCCCTGCGCAGTTCAGACTCGATAGCTGTTGAAGGGGCTGTGGAGAAAACAAAACACCGGGTTGAGAACGTGCAAGAACTATCATCTGACCATTGCTAGCGTTAAGCAGTTGGCCACTGCACAATAACACAAAGTGTTCGTTAGCCTCGTGGACAGCAGGGTGGGTAGCCAAGTTACCCATGCCCATAGACGAGGATGTGTCCTAGAAACCGGAGTTTTTTGGTGTTAGAATGATAGTTTTATTCTACACATTATAAAGAGTAAAGACAGATCTTCACCAAGACAAACACTATTAAACTTCAAACCAATCAGGCTCAGCAGCAGGCCATCCCTGATTTAGACAAATGAGCACCAGGCCTTTTCTTTAATGTCTGTCAGTAACGCACTTGAACATTCCGGGAGAGAAGTGCCACTTTTTATTCTCTTATCATGCTTGGTTTTGGTTCAGACTTCGACCAGCACCCTGCTGGGTAGAAAGTGTAGGTGCTGCCAACCATTTTTATGGGTCAAGATTACATCAGATTGTGATAAAGATTGCCCTGTAGCGCGGGTTCGTAACTTCAGGCACAGCAATGAGAACTTTGAAACGTAAATGAGCGGACACCAAATTGACCAGCCCAACTTCCCACCCTTTACTATAGCAATTATAGCTTTCCAAGACACCTATGAATTGCCTTCAAATTCCCCTGACCTACCTTACGTTGTTCATTACACATGCTTTCTTCAACTTGTTAGAAATAGAGACGAAAGTTGAAGCTGTTTGTGGAAAAGACTAGAGGACTTCCGCAAATCATCGCAGCACATGAATTTACTGGACTACCCATTGCCTGTTGACGTAACAGGCGTTAAAATCGTTCCTGGTCTGTTTTTCATTTTCATGTGAATGCAAGGCCAGGAGCCTGAGTGAACAAGCATTTGTCTCGACGGAGCTCTAACATTCCAGATTTCCATGCCTTAAAATACCTTTCAGTTGATATTCTCCCGGTGTCTTCACCTTTGAGGAAAAGCAGTAGATCTACAATCCTAGAAATCCAGACAATGATCCTTTGCTCACCTTCCAAGGCCAGTGTCAATAGCATGTTCCCTTTCCCTGGTTATCCAAGACCAGCCAGGTGAAGGAAACACTCATTGTGATTAGTCCAGAGCTAACACTTTTGCTTTACCTTTTTATGCAAGATGACTGATGCACTTTGATGAAACACTTGTTGATCTTTGCGTGTCTTGGAATGTAGTGAACACTAATAATTAGTCTCAGTCCCATCTAAGCTTGACATTGAACTCTTGTGTGTTCATTGTAGCTGCCGAGACCCTTGCCCACAATGCGCAACTGAAAGAGACTCCATGCCTGGTGACAAAATTTTCTAAGAGAAGAGCTCATGAAATGGAGGAAGAGACTTTCGTTCTGACAGTTCATTCTTTCGAATGCATCGCCTAAAATCAATGGCAAATTACATGTTATTGGGCCACCTAATCTCTTTCTGCGGGCCATAGGTTAAGCTTGCTGGTTAAGGCATCTAGGTTAAGCTCAAGGTTAAGGTTGCTGGTGATGATGTGTCAATGACGCGAAACAGGTCCTTCAAGCTATTCTGCTTTAGCTTGTTGGACTGGGGCAGACCTGTCCTTTCTCCATCGCATGTGCGAGTTGTCGCCGTTAGTGTAGGAGAGGAGAGCTTTGAGAAGTCGCACGACGGCACGAAAGAAATATTCGAAGAAGCCGACAATCTTTTGTGAGAAAATATGTAATGATAGATGGTGAGGCGACTGCAATAGACTCTTTCTTTGTGACAACAGGAAGTTTAAGCAAAAAGTTCTTGACTTTCAAAGTGCAACTGCAACGCATGCCTGCCCGTTGTCTGATGTTCAAGGAGATGAGCAATGTTGCAAGGATAACGCAAATGTTCATTGCAACCAGCTTCAGCAAGCACGGTGCGTCAGTGATATACAGAATGGGCCTAACAGCAAAGGTCGATATCACCCTCCGCTACTCAACATTGAGCTGGATTATGTGATTACTGACGAATTGCCCTTGTTCCTCTGCATTACTGATGTTCTAATGCGAAATATCGTTTTGGAATTGCAGCAGTGCAATGTCTAAGAGGTTGGCACAACCAAGGCCAACAACGGCCAAGGACCCCATATGTTTACTCTTCTAAATTCATTCAGGGAGCTTGGCATCTCCTTCTCCATTTGGTCGAGTGCAAAGCCGGGGAAAGACCTAGATTTGATGAGCTTGATGGTCCAGAGATTTGTGCTCAAGTCAAGTGGATATGGATGGAGTTTTCTACTCTGTATGCGTACATTTCGTCGTGGAAGCCTGCAATGTCGGATCTCATGGCTTTCCAACAACAAACGCGCCAAGGAATGGATTTGCATGCTCTGCACACCTTAAATGTATGAATTTGCATACCCCATGCACCCTGGGATCCACACACTAGAGGAGCACACCCTTAAGCCATTCTCATGCTCCGTGGTGGAGAAAAAAACGATCTTGCAAGAAGAGTTACCCTGTGCTACAGCAACAACCACCAGGCTGCGGACGATGTCCTTTTCGCATGTGAAAGAGACACATACCTCGAACCATTCGAGCGAGAGACATGAAGCTACAAGCCTCGGCAGGCTGCCAACGAAGCAGTGGAAACTGATTAAGAAACCCGCCTGAATGTCAGACCGCCCATCATCTCCCAAGCCTCTATTCCTGTTGATGCAGTCACTAATGCCGCACGAGCCGCAATGGCCGCTGGTGCTGCTTGACCCTTTGCCGCTTTTCTACCTCTCGTCGTCGCAAAAACCCAGCACATTCTGGTAGCGTGAGCAAGAAGAAGAAGACCTAAGTCTCTAATGGCATGATTTGAAATATTGGCATGTTGCTCCGTTGTAAACTGTATGAAAATATTTTCATTTACTTCATCACCAGCACCTCTCTCCCGGATTGCCACATAAATGTACAAATGTTTAAAGAAGAAGCAAGGCAGACAAATGTATGAGAATGGGACATAATTATAGAGAATTTGGCTCAAATTTCAATGTAAGGGCGAAAGACTATATACAAAAACAACATCACAAAATGTAGTGCGGACAATAAAACCATGGTGTGTGACATGTATGATAATTTGCATAGGTAACTATCTACAAAGGGGGAGAATAAACTTCAGAGAAACTAAATCATAAAAAAATGTCTGTTGGGGAGGGGTACAAGGGCATCAAGGTCAGCTGGGTTTGGAAAAAAGGTTGGTTGGATTCTTTTCCACAATAGGGGCTAAGAAAATACGTTAAGGATAAAAGCTATCGCCTGTTGAACATCTATATACATACCAGTCTGGGGGTAAAATTGGGGAGAAAACTTATCAAGGGAAAACTCGGGAAGAATGTGGGAGGTGGGAAAGCTATCAATAGAACACCTGTTGTCTGGAATTGTCGCTGTGACAGCAGGTTGCGCATTGCTCAACGTAAACTCGCGACCATCGCGCGAAATGACCGGCCAATCCAGTCAAATCTTCATGTACGGGCGCGCGGCGCACGACCCAAGGCCTCCGATCAATCTCTTGCCGGTGTCTGCATAATTTTAAATGGACGGGCGACAAGACAACTTTTGCAGGTGAAACAAACCTTTTTAACTTTGTCTGGTCAACTTGCTTAGATTCTGGATGTTCAAGCAATTGATCAGGCTTTCCAAAACTTGTTGCCTGAAAGCCAGAATACAAATAC